>JAINUG010000055.1:3259384-3376884 GCA_029706075.1 Aldrovandia affinis
ATTTAGATTAACCCTCCCCCACGAACTCACCGCCCGTCTCTACGGGGGAAGCTACTCTCCGAGGCCGGCGATGATCTGCCTCCTTCGAGACGGAACTCACTGACCCCCTTTCTGGAGACACCCTTACGTGCTTCACAGCGAGTTTGTGCCGACCTCAGCAGTGTACAGCCAAATGCCGTCCCCGATCGGGGCTAATGGTCAGGGCCGGTCTGGCAGAGGCGGTTTCAAATCTCGCCCCTGATAGGCAGCTCACACTCATGCAGGACCATCCAAATACAGGTGTGTTAGACCGCTACGCTATCCGCCAGCCCGGTGTTTCCTTTATTTTGACAGTTACCTGTAGGTGATGGAGGTATGACTGGGCACTGGCCAATCAAGATGCTTTTCCGCATTCCCACAAAGTGAGCAATGATGTCGTTCATTCGTTCGCTCGCTACCACTACTCACACGTGCGATTGCCCATTATGCATAGCATTAAATTAAAATTATTTTGGCAGTTACCTGCAGTTAGTATGTGTTGAGAGTGCGTCGTCGAGAAGGAGGAGTGATATTCGGACATAGGAGTGGGAGTGGGGAGAGGGGGAGAGTGGCAGTGGAGGGCTGCACTTACAGTTTTTTTCAACTGCTAACATGCATTGGTCAAAACTGAAGTCACATTTTCAAAACTCTTCACACAGTCAGCGAACCAGAAGTCTATGTGGACCAAACAATTAATCATTTTTCATTGCTTTCACACAAAATGCATTCAATGACCACATTTTCCAAAATCCATGAACTCTTTTCTCATTCATACTCCACCACCCACAAAACACTATATATTTGCAGCACATTTTTCAAATGCTAACACACTGTTTTCAAAACTGTTAAAAACACATTCAAAACAGAATTAGGTCACAATGTGTGCAGCACTGTCCAATGATGGTTTGCTGTTACACAAACCACTCATTGGCCCCTACAATACAGAGAGGCTCATTTCTTTTCTGGATGACCTGCATAAATGACTTGTGCCAGCGGAGGAGAGAGGGCAGGAAACTCCCCTACCTTCATTGTTGTGTGGGATAATGTGGCATTCCACCACTCTGCTGCAGTCACAGACTGGTTTGCTGCACATCCCAGGATGTTAGTACTATTCCTGCCTCCATACTCCCCTTCCTAAACCCCTTCGAATAGTTTTTCTGTGTGGAGGTGGAAGGTGTATGACCACCGTCCACATGACCAGATGTCCTTACTGGATGCCATGAATGTGGGGTGTAGAGACATTTATCCTAAAGACTGCCAGGGTTGGATTAGACATTCCAAAAGATACTTTCCAAGATGCATCGCCAGAGAAGACATAAGATGTGATGTTGATGAGAACTTGTGGCCAAATGCAGGAGAGAGGGAGAACTAGAACCCTCACAGTACTGTACAGTATGAGTGATTATACTATACATGTTGTTTTTTGGTGATTATTATTGCAGCCATGGAATTTCAGGAAATTGCTATTTTTTGTTTCAACTTTTTATTTTTCACAAGTAAATTACTACATTTCTAATTCATTCTTGTTACATATACTTTAGTACAGTCAATAAAGTGAAAAGGTGTTATTCTTATTCTATAATGAAATACTGATTTATGTGAAAAATCATTCAAACTTCAAAGATAAAAGTTCATAATTTATGTAATGCTCCCTGTTGTTAGTGTTTTTTAGGTCAGTGTGTTATGAGTGACAATGTATGCTTTCTGAGTGAGAATTGTTGCCTTATTTTGAGACATGTATGAAGTGTTTTGGTGGTTTGAGTGAGTTTTGGAAGTGAGATGAACTGTTTGGCCAAGATGCATGTTGGCAATGCAGACTGTATGAAGAGTTTTGAAAAAGTGTCTTCAGTATTGACCGATGCTTGTTAGCAACTGAAAAAAACTGTAAACACTCCACAGCTGCCCTACTCAATGGTGGTGTGTAGCCGTTTTTATGAATGTGTCACTCAGACGAAATGGAAGTCTGGCACTCAGGGGAACCTCCACACTACAGTTTCAAATATGTAAATGTATATAAAATATACAGTACATATGTAATTATATTACAGTCATTTTTTTTCATATTCATATATTTTTTTATAACACAAAAATATATCATTCTAAAAGTGAGAGGTGGTAGAGAGAGCTGTTAATTCTCCCAGACAGTTCCAACTCTCTTTTCTCTCTCTCTCAATTTTCAATTCAATTCAGATTGCTTTATTGGCATGACAAGATGACTCTAATATCGCCAAAGCACTCTCACTTTCTCTCTCTCTCTCTCTCTCTCTCTCTCTCTGTCTCTCACACTCTCTCACTTTATCTCTGTCTCTCCCTCCCCTCTCTCTCTCTCACTCTGTCTCTCTCCCACTCTCTCTCACTTTCTCTCTGTCTCTCACACACTGTCCCTCTCTCTCTTTCTCTCCATCCCTCTCTCCCTCTGACTCTCTCCCTCTCTCCCCCTCTTTCTCTCTCTCTCTCTCTCCCCCGGCATCGTACCGCATTTGCTCTAGCCCCTCCCCTTTATTTTAAGGAGGAGCCGCGTTGGGCTGATCGCAGTACAATGGGGCTGTAATGCTTTATGGGGACTTGTTGTAGTTTAACAGTTGTAAATTTAATACCAGCTTTCTATGGCAGGATCCCTGTCTCAGTAGCTGAGTCTTAATGGCCTGCCAGCTGCATCAACCAAAGAAATCGATCTCACCCCCCCCTCCTTCTTTAACCCAGTCATTCATAAGTCATGTGACTTTTATGTCTTAAAGGCACCGGGACCCTCTCTTAATCGTGCCCCTATGTCTCTGAGCCCTGATGTGGATGTTCTGCGCTCCTCTCCAGTGTGACGTGCGGCACACAAGGCCTTGGCGAAATGCTCAAGCTCAGTTCCAGCATCCGTTACCTTTTAAAGGATAAACATTTTATGATGTTTTTAGTTTTTTTTTTTTGCATTTTACATTACAGGATTCGCAGAAAATCCCCACGAACAAACAGTTGGGATGCCGACGTCATCGGAGGTGTCGTCCGGTGCAGTTTTCGTGATGGTGACTGATTTTCCATGGCACACAGGTGATCTTGTATCTTGTGCTCCGAACAGAGCATGACACGGTAGCCCCCCATCAGAAAAACCACGTCAATTTTTATTGTCTAGCTCAAGCGGTTAATGATGCTGTCAGTTAAGGATGGCGGTGGGCTCGGTGCCTCTCAAACATCTTGGTGCTACCGGACTGTTTGTTGGACCACCACACCCCCCCTCATGGTGATGGCGCTCGCACACACAAGTGGCAGTAGGCGGTAGAACCTCAGTGAGGACGGGTGGCAGGTGCTGGGGAAAAAACCTTGTTTTCCCTCTCACACACAGCTCGAGTTGAATTGTGGGAGGCAGTGGAATTTCGACTGGAGACTTCATAAACGGGAGCCTTCTGTTTTCTTTACTCACTGTCTCCTGCAGAAAGAAGAATCCAGAAAAGGGTGAACGGGGTGGGGGAGGGGGCAGAGAAAGGGGAAACACTGGGGAAATTAACTTGTCATCTTGAACCGTAGTTCATATCCTCTACATTTCTGGTTGTGGGGAATTCACGCTCACTCCCTAGCAAAGGAAATAACCCTATAGTATTAATACCGACAACAGACCTGTCAACAGTGCTCTTTTATAGCCTGGCCTGATCTGTGTACTGTACACGGAATAGTGTATATTATGTTTTTACTGCATTGACTTCATTCTCCATTCAGGGTGTGTACAGCGAATCCTTGTCCTTGTCGAGGCAGACGCCTCTAACGAGAATGACATTTTCCGCCCAGGTGAGCTGTGGCTTTTGTTTCTCACAGTCACGGGCAACGATACAGGGTGCTGAGGAGTTGATGCTGTATGTCAAGGAATTTCTGGACATTTGTTTCCCCCCCCAAACATCCAGAGTAGATTAAACGGGGATGTAATGGTGCCTGCAAGGCCAGTGCTGGTGTGGTGTTGGTGAATGAGGGTTTACAGAGCCGGACCGCACACAAGGAACACTGGAATGCTACTGGGAGCACATACAGCTGGACAAAACACCCCAAATTGTGTGCAGTTATGTTAGCAAAAACATTTGGTACTGTCATTTATCGTGTGGATTCTGATAATGTTCGATAACTACTAGTTAACGTGCCCCAACTAGCTAGCAAGCTAGTCTAGATTAGCATCAGTTTATTACAGTTTTTTTCAGTTGCTAACAAGCAATACTGAAGACACTTTTTCAAAACTCTTCATACAGTCTGCATTACCAACATGCATCTTAGCCAAACAGTTAATCTCACTTCCAAAACTCACTCAAACCACCAAAACACTTCATACATGTCTCAAAATAAGGCAACAATTCTCACTCAGAAAGCATACATTGTCACTCATAACACACTGACCTAAAAACACTAACAACAGGAGCATTACATAAATTATGAACTTTTATCTTTGAAGTTTGAATGATTTTTCACATAAATCAGTATTTCATTATAGAATAAGAATAACACCGTTTCACTTTATTGACTGTACTAGAGTATATGTAACAACAATGAATCAGAAATACAGAAATTTGCTTCAATATCGTTTATTTTTTCTATATCTCTGCATATAGTAATTTACTTGTGGAAAATAAAAAGTTGAAACAAAAAATAGCAATTTCCTGAAATTCCAGGGCTGCAATACAGTAATACAGTTTTTTTCAACTGCTAACATGCATTGGTCAAAACTGAAGTCACATTTTCAAAACTCTTCACACAGTCAGCGAACCAGAAGTCTATGTGGACCAAACAATTAATCATTTTTCATTGCTTTCACACAAAATGCATTCAATGACCACATTTTCCAAAATCCATGAACTCTTTTCTCATTCATACTCCACCACCCACAAAACACTATATATTTGCAGCACATTTTTCAAATGCTAACACACTGTTTTCAAAACTGTTAAAAACGCATTCAAAACAGAATTACGTCACAATGTGTGCAGCACTGTCCAATGATGGTTTGCTGTTACACAAACTACTCATTGGCCCCTACAATACAGAGAGGCTCATTTCTTTTCTGGATGACCTGCATAAATGACTTGTGCCAGCGGAGGAGAGAGGGGCAGGAAACTCCCCTACCTTCATTGTTGTGTGGGATAATGTGGCATTCCACCACTCTGCTGCAGTCACAGACTGGTTTGCTACACATCCCAGGATGTTAGTACTATTCCTGCCTCCATACTCCCCCTTCCTAAACCCCATAGAATAGTTTTCTCTGCGTGGAGGTGGAAGGTGTATGACCACCGTCCACATGACCAGATGTCCTTACTGGATGCCATGAATGTGGGGTGTGGAGACATTTATCCTAAAGACTGCCAGGGTTGGATTAGACATTCCAAAAGATACTTTCCAAGATGCATCGCCAGAGAAGACATAAGATGTGATGTTGATGAGAACTTGTGGCCAAATGCAGGAAAGAGGGAGAACTAGAACCCTCACAGTACTGTACAGTATGAGTGATTATACTATACATGTTGTTATTTTGTTATTATTATTGCAGCCCTGGAATTTCAGGAAATTGCTATTTTTTGTTTCAACTTTTATTTTTCACAAGTAAATTACTATATGCAGAGATATAGAAAAATAAACGATATTGAAGCAAATTTCTGCATTTCTGATTCATTGTTGTTACATATACTTTAGTACAGTCAATAAAGTGAAAAGGTGTTATTCTTATTCTATAATGAAATACTGATTTATGTGAAAAATCATTCAAACTTCAAAGATAAAAGTTCATAATTTATGTAATGCTCCCTGTTGTTAGTGTTTTTTTGGTCAGTGTGTTATGAGTGACAATGTATGCTTTCTGAGTGAGAATTGTTGCCTTATTTTGAGACATGTATGAAGTGTTTTGGTGGTTTGAGTGAGTTTTGGAAGTGAGATGAACTGTTTGGCCAAGATGCATGTTGGCAATGCAGACTGTATGAAGAGTTTTGAAAAAGTGTCTTCAGTATTGACCGATGCTTGTTAGCAATTGAAAAAAACTGTAATCACAAAAAAACAACAACGTGTATATTATAATCACTCATACTGTACAGTACTGTGAGGGTTCTAGTTCTCCCTCTCTCCTGCATTTGGCCACAAGCTCTCATCAACATCACATCTTATGTCTTCTCTGGCGATGCATCTTGAAAAGTATCTTTGGAATGTCTAATCCAACCCTGGCAGTCTTTAGGATAAATATCTCCAAACCCCACATTCATGGCATCCAGTAAGGACATATAGTCATGTGGACGGTGGTCATACACCTTCCACCTCCACGCAGAGAAAAACCCTTCTATGGGGTTTAGGAAGGGGGAGTATGGAGGCAGGAATAGTACTAACATCCTGGGATGTGCAACAAACCAGTCTGTGACTGCAGCAGAGTGGTGGAATGCCACATTATCCCACACAACAATGAAGGTAGGGGAGTTTCCTTCCCCTCTCTCTCCTTCCCTGGCACAAGTCGATTATGCAGGTCATCCAGAAAAGAAATGAGCCTCTCTGTATTGTAGGGGCCAATGAGTGGTTTGTGTAACAGCAAACCATCATTGGACAGTGCTGTACACATTGTGACGTAATTCTGTTTTGAATGCGTTTTTAACAGTTTTGTAAACAGTGTGTTAGCATTTGAAAAATGTGCTGCAAATATATAGTGTTTTGCGGGTGGTGGAGTATGAATGAGAAAAGAGTTAATGGATTTTGGAAAATGTGGTCATTGAATGCATTTTGTGTGAAAGCAATGAAAAATGATTAATTGTTTGGTCCACATAGACTTCTGGTTCGCTGACTGTGTGAAGAGTTTTGACAATGTGACTTCAGTTTTGACCAATGCATGTTAGCAGTTGAAAAAAACTGTAATCTAGAATGCTACTCTACTGGAATGCTACTGGGAGTGCCTAGAGTTGGACATTCCCTTTTATATTTTAATCAGTCTGTTAAAGCCCCTATATCACTCGATTTTCCTTTGCCCTGACAAAGGTTTTACAGTAGAATCGCATTGGCATTTTAGCGTATGCTTTATTCGTTTTACTGAGAATAATAAGGTCATAGGCCCCATTTTTATGCAACATATATCCAGGTTTCTTGCCATATACAATATGTGTCGCATACGAGGATTGTGGTCTAAACACAAGAAATCGCACATGCATCAGATATGTCCAAATCCATGCATATTGTCCTCTTGCCAATGTTCTACTGATTAATATAACCCAGAATAAGCATTGCAAGAGTCACGAGATGTTAATGAAAGTTTGGAGGACAACTCTTTCCCACCCTGGCTTGTCTGCCGCGACCAAAACCAAAACTGCTCACTCAATGGCGTGTCGTTTACAGTGGCCGTCAAACCCAGGGATACAATTCTGGGTTTATGTCATCTTGTCCTAATATTTAGTCTATGAAAAATGTCCAAAGGAAAAAATTGGCAACACTATCTCTAATGAGAATCGACATTTTGACGCATTTCAGCGGGCATTTCATTGACTTGGACATGAGTGGCGAGGTGGTTGTCAGGTCGGATGGAACACGAAGTAATGCGTGTGATAATTATGGCGCCCAGTGAAGTCAAAACGCATCGGGAAAATCGGGACATACAGAAATGACCAATCGTGTATGGACACACAGATATCGGATATACAGAAATCAGATTTTTCAACTGAGAGCAATAGAAATGGACCCACGCAATGTTAGAGTGCTGGAGTGAACCATCTCTATACGCCATGAAAGATCAGACGTTACTGTTGGAAGCAAGAGATCACTGGGGACACATAGACCACTGTCAAAATTGTTAAGCATTTCGAAAAGACAGCACCTGTTGGTCCATGTCCCGAAAAACTCTCCTTCAGGCATGGCAGGCTGTGCTTTTATAACGGCCTAACGAAGGCAATGGCTCACACCCGAGTTGATAGCTCATTAGCCTCAGGTGAGCCTGCTTGTAGGTGAGACCGCTGCTGCCCAACGTCCTGTAGTATTCTCCAGGCTGTGGGAGGGAACAGGAACACCTGACAGCAGCCAAAAGGGAGGCGTAGCACTCGCCACTCCTCCCTCCACCTCCCTCCCAGTGTCACAATTTGATAACTACTCGCTAACGTGCTAACATGCACCAACAAGCTAGCTACCTAGTGCTATCTAGATTAACGTCCATTCGCTTCTAATGTTAGCTCAGTTAATTGATGGGTCAAGAAAGTGAAAATGTTAATATACACGTGGAAATGGCATCAGCATGGCCTGCATCGTATGCCAATTCAACATGCTTCATTAGGCTCGTCCTTAAAACGTGATGAGCTAGCTGTCATATAAGAAAGTGGTGCCATCATATGTGTCTCCAACCGGTTATTGCTATGTACATTCTACAAACTTCTGTTGTCTTAGTGACCATTACCTTGTTACTAAAGATACAGACAATAGATACAGTAGATAACACTTAAATAAGCTTCCAGCAGCTTAGATTCCCGGAGCAGCACCTAATGTGCAATATTTGAAAGTATAGTGCCTTTAAATCTCGCTCGGAAACTTGGAAGGCTTAACTGTTAGCGAAACGCTGTGATGGAATTTAATTCACATAATTTTAATCAAGCTGTATGACCAACAGATTCTTTGGCCTTGCAAATATACAGGCGATTACCAAAGTAAAGCTTTCCACCGACATCGACAAATCATTCTCGTGGAAGATTGGTGTCGCATCCCTGCAATAAAGTTCCAGACACTTGTAGAATCTATGCTTGCGGCTGTTCTCATTAGACTTTATGTTGGTGTTTCCTTTATTTTGGGAGTTACCAGTAAATAAACCATGTGCGATTGTAATCAGCAACTGGGGAAAATCTGTGATTGTATTAATAAAATTATGAATATTACATAAACACTAGCCTGCAGTATGTACTTTTTCTTTTCACCGAAACCACTTTAGCATGTCATTGAGCCACTGTTGAGGTATAACAATGGCAAAGCGTCAATTCACCAGTTTCTCTGTTTGTATCACCTCCTAAAACTGAAAACCCTGCCACTGCATAACACCGAACATCAAATATAGATTTTCCCAGGGGAACAATATTATTTTAAATTGATCCGTAACAAACGTTGTTATGTTAATGGACAGGGGAAGCTTTGGAAATTATACATTGAGAGAAAGGCTTTTGTGCTTCTGTGGAAGCAATTGACCATGTGCCAAGGATGGGCCTCTTTTGTGCGCTGTAATGAATAGTCGCGCATTCAGACATAAGACAGAAATAACGACGGCAAGGATTGTGGAGATTTTGGAGAATTATGCTCAAGGTGAAGTGAAATGGGATAATTGGGGGTGTGGAATAAGAAGAGTCACACATGTAATTGCTTGTCAGATCCTGTTTTTTTTTTAAACACCTGGATATCAGTGGTCTCACCTGCTGGAGTTCTGGAGCCTTCTCCACTGGCAAAGAGCAGCACCTTTCTCTGAGAACGAGCGAGAAGAAGAGAGAGAGCGAGAGTTTGAGAGAATGAGATGGAGGGAGAGATGGAGAGAGTGGTAGAGAGAGGGAGAGATGGAGAGAGAGGGAGAGAGATGGAGAGAAGGAGAGAGGGAGAAATAGGGCTAGAGAGATGACCTCTAATCAAACACGTGATAACCTTGTGTTGTTATAGACTATTTTAATTTTACTATTGTATTATTAGAACTACCTATCTATTATTATTATTATTATTATTATTATTATTATTATTATTAACAATAATAATAACAACAATTATAACGATAATAATAATAATAATAATAATAATAATAATAATAATAATAATAATAATAATACGGGAGCTTCCACCGGTGGCCAGTTAAAATACAGTATATGATGGCAAAAAAAGCATTTGAAATTGAATGAGAAAAAGAGTGAACGAGAGACAGAGAGCTTGTGTCAGTGTGCTATCACAATGCCCCAGAGGCGCCTACTTGGGACAGGTGATAAAAGACCCATGAGCTTCGAGAGACACAGCAATCCAAGAAAGGGCTATGCGTCCTGGCATAAACCGAGATGTCAGGCTGTCCCGGTGGAATGACCAATGGCCACCAAGGTGTGTTCTCAATCAGCCAATCCGCTGCCTGCGAATGCTTGCGTTCACTCATTCTGCCGCAGCATGACCAAATACAGATGAACTCTGTGTTCTCCCCAGTGTGACACTTTTCTCGGTAGCTGTTTTTATTGTTATATTAAATAGTCTTTTGAACAGTTTGGCACACTTCCATAGCGACTTTCATGCCTCTCCTCAATCGTAATTAGATGCTCTTATGATAACAACAGCTGCTAATTAAAACTAAAAGAAACCATACCCCGGTTTATGGATTATCGCAGAAGCGCGATCTGATTACCCAGTCGCTGTCTCTCGCGCTCTCCTCAAAACAGTTTATCAGGGAAGAGCGTACGTGCGAAGGAAACTAAGTGAATGAGTGTTGATTTTTAAAAATGTATTTTTTTTTTTTGCCAACCGTTTAATTTGTCAAGCATTTCCAATCAACGTTGCTCGCCTATTTTCACGGATATTTTCTAAAAGCCCCCCCCCCCAACACAGTATGCTTTAGAATACAAAGTTTGCAACTGTAATTATCAGCTGTCACCGTCTCTTAGCGCGCATCTTCTCGCGCTCTCGTGAATGCGAGCGGCTTATTTCGTACACGACAGTGAGTTCCAATTAGCACACAAAAGACCGTATTAGCGATGAAACGGGGTTTAAGCGATTACGTAAGAGTACATAAGAGTAATCTGATATCACAGCGTCTCTTGGTACTTGTTTCTTCCCTTAATAAAAAAAAAACCCAGTAATGACTTAATCAGAAAAAATACAGGATTGCAAAACAAAAATAAAATAAAACAGAGAAATGAAAAATTGAGAGAGGCACCGACCCCTGTTTTCTTAGAAAAGAAAACAAGCTAACCAAAAGGATATACTACTACAGGATGACTGTGTGGTGTGACGATCATGAATCTCAGCTCGTCCTGATTTTGCCAAGTGAACAAAGTTCATGGGTCATCACTATTTGTTGTCTCAGGACCAAAAACCCTCTCAACCAATCGAACACGGGACAGTTTTTTACATCATCAGCATTTGCCATCACACGATTTTTCAGAGTGCCATGCGTCTCTTGAGCTAAGTAACGATTTATTCTTTTTCTATTTAAGAGTGACCAGCTGTAGTATCCAGAATATAACGAATTAAATGAACTAGCAGGCCGTGACCTAACTGTGTATGTGCTACCTATAGAGGGGGAGGGGGAAGCCAGCACGAGCTCGCTGCAGGTACAGACAGCTTCCCTGCATGTAAATTAAGTAATCAAAATGAAGTAATTGATTCCACACCATCCAATAGTGATGCCATAAGTAGGGACACCAGTTTATGGAAGTGGGAAGTTTTCTCGCCTGCAATTCAGTCATCCCTCAGCAAGAGGTCGATAGAGCCTTCTTGTCAGTCAATTATAACATTGCCCCTCCCCAGTAATCAACATCAATTGCCAGTAATTAAGCACAGATGGTGATTGACAGCGCTGTTTCCATACTGTACCGTGCTGCTTTGAGTGCATAGATCCGCAGTCATAAGTGCCCCACTCGGCAGGTCAGTGGGGTGAGTTGCCAAAAGATTCAAACATTTTCTCAACATCAAGAAAACATGAAATCTCTGGCAAACTTGGTTATCAGCCTAGATCCTTTGCGCTCTTAGCAGAAGATGCAGCCAGCAGATGTTTCAATGAAACAATGGGTACTGTCACTGAGAGAGAAAACGTTAGCCAAAATGCACCGGGGATAGCTTGGATCTTTGGAAACTGTGGAAAATTAACAGCAGATAAGGGCACGTGAAATACATGATAACTGAAATGAATAAAACTGCAGCATCTTAAACTGTGGTTTCACAAAAAGTAAGAAGTCACGAACAACACACAGCTCCCTATGAGGTTTCGCTCATTACCTGTCTTTCCACATGTATCACTTTCATTAACGAGCCCACAGGTTTTTAATCAGACTTGGGACGAAACGTATCCATGGCTCACAGGAGAGAGACGCGCATAATATCACCAGATTTGCCCCACAAATTGCAGAGATATAATAATTCCATAAAATGTGATGCAGAATGTAAGGTCCCTACTAAAGTAAAAGCCCAACTCTTACTGTAGCAGCACTGGCGTTCTGTCGTGATGTGGGCTGGGAGAGCGTTGGATTGGACGGGGTAGACCATCGGCGCAGGGTTTAAGAGTGGTGCTGCTTAATCTCCCACATCCTGGCACAGTTCAGGGAACAGGCCACCTCTGCCAGATGTTCTGAGGCGTTATCCTGCGGTGCTGGGATCCAGCTGGCTGGAGGTGGGACGCTCCCAGGTCCAATATGGTCCCAGGCTTTAACAAAGGAAATGGAGAAGGGGAGAGGCGGGATTTATGGTTCGGAAATGTGGCTTAATGGCTCAGAAAATGAATGCCAGGCCGTCCTTTTTTCATTCACTGTTTGCCGCGCGCTGTTAAATGAGTCGCGCGCGCATTAGGGATGCATAATAGATTCAAATTCGCTCCCAGTCTCCCACGCAGAATGCTTTGAGAATTTCACCGCGTGAAGGTGAGTTATCGCTGAATTCTATGCTCGCAGGTGCTCGGACGATGTACCATTTTGTCGACGAAAGCAACAGCTAAATAAAACATCTACCGCCGGTGACGGTCCTGCCCGCCCTATAGGGCGATCTTAAATCCTCATCATTTTTATCTCGCATAAGCACATCGATACCTAGATGAACAGAGTCAGGGAGGAACCCGGGAAGTGACAGATATATATCCGATTGTACATTAGCCCGGTAACGATTCGCTTGATGCTCGAATTTGCAAGGTCACATTTCATTACTCACTAAAGTATGTTTGTATTGGTATACATCTAGTGGAGAGACTGCATAAATGGCTTACACAAGATTAGATATATGGGAGCATTTGTATTCCTTGTATCTGTGCAATTCCAATCTTCCATTGATTTTGTTTGGAGTGATTTAATGATCCCCCTCAACAAGGCATGGAAAATTACCCTATAGGTACCTAAATGAAGGTTTACTTAAAGGGCGATCAGAGTCCTACTTGGAATGGATACAGATCGCATAGATGAAGCGATGAGTTTTTCCTCTCCGGGGGGAACAGTCTCGAGGGTAGTAGAGGGTTTCCTGGAGAACACTGGGGTTAATGAATTTGTTGAAACATCTGCAAGCTCCTTTTTTTGTGTTTTTATACTTTCAGCTGTGCCCTGGGCTGTTCCTGAGCTTGACCCCTGTAGGAGTAAATGTAAGGACAAGGGAGTAAAAGCTGGCAAGTAGATCACTACAGCTTGACAGCCAGTTAAATGATGAACCCTCTGCAACAGGTTGTGTGCTCGGACTCGCGTTGAAATCCTATCCGATGGTGTGTTTTTGTTTGTTGTCCTTCTTCTTTGATGTTTTCCTCTAGAAAATAAAAAGTGCACCCAACGTGCTGATGCTTGATCGTCAGTCATAGGTTGCAGGCCAGCTGTTATATTCGATCTTTCGCAGTTTAACGTGAGCTGAGAGGCCAGGGACATTACACATCTCCCTGCCAAGCTCACTTAGGCGCCAGCCGCTCCCCCTGGTCCCCCCCCTGAGCGCGGGGCTCCTTGTCGGGCGTTAATTTACAACGCTCCCACTTTGTTTTCCCCGAGTTCGTCCGCCGTTTGGCGGTATTAGCAGAGACAGCTGTCCGTTTTTTTAAGCACAATGCAGAGGCCTGGGCGCTACTCCCCCTGGCTGATTTCCCATAATGCATATCTCTGCAAACACTCCCTCCCACGGTGGACATTGCCAGGCTTCTGGTCGCCGCCAAATCCAACCACCGGCCCCCGCCTCCCCATATTATTGCCATTTTTATCCACTTCCCTCGCTATTAACCTCAGACCTGACGTTCGCTTTCTTTTTCAAAGACAACTAAAAACTGGCTGAGTATGGACCTGTATCTATATATAACATTTAGCAGACGCTTTTATCCAAAGCATTACATTACTACAGTAGTGAATGCATACAGAATATGTGGTCCTAATGGGAATTGAACCCACACAACCTAAATGCTGTCTGCACCATGCTCTACCTACTGAGCCACACAGAACCACCAAATCTGTGTGAGTATCTGTGTATGAGACCCTGGGATTTTTTTCTCTCTTTAAAATGGAGGACACCAGGGCAGGGGTGGCAGGGATCTATTGTGGCTTTTGCTCCCGAGGCCTTTTCCGATCTCGTGTCCCGTCTTCCCAGAGCCCGGACGGACGGATGGGCCTTTCGGCTCCAGGAGAAGTTTGGAGCGCTCCCGCGGTGTGACATGAACCAGGGTTCAATTACAATGAAAAATGACACCTACCGCCATGATCCCAGCCTGTATCGCTGTGCTCAGTCACTTCCCTCAATGGTAATTAACCTGGACTGATTGAAGATGGAGAAAGTGTGCAGCCCACAGAAACAGGAAGGTGTATCAGAAAACGCACATCAGTAAACAGGGTCCTGTCTCTCACACGGCTGTCGCGTTTGAACTGTAAACGCATTAAATTCGAAAATAAATCTGCGCTCTATAGGATTGAGTTGAGGGTCTCATCAAAATCTTGCACAGGGATATTGTTAAAAAAAACTAACTTTTTTTTTTTGGGGGGAACTATTTCCATATCTCAACCACAACTAATATAAGTTCTAAGCTGAATTATATTTGTATTTAGCATTCCCTAATCGCTTGATGAAATAAATTGAGAATGCTGTGTTAGCATGTCCAAGCGAGTGAAAAAACTAAAAACAACAACAACAACAACAACAACAACAACAACAACAACAACAAAAATATATATACAGTATATATATATAAATAAATGAAAGGAAAAGCTTTAAAAAATTGACAATGCAGCGCAGGCTTGACACAGCAGTATGGGAAAAGCTAATTGTAAGACACTTCACGGTTATGGGAGTGCTGTTTTATTTTAGACACACTAATGACTGCGAATCTGACAGCTCATTTCTTCCCCCAGCCTTTTTCATTACAGCAGTGTTTTATGACAGAATCAATTGACCGCATTTACATTTTTACAGATTTAATTTTTACTTGCACAAACGCATCCGCTCGCACACACACACACACACACACACACACACACACACACACACACACACACACACACACACACACACACACACACACATACGCACACACACTATAACATACATGTGTAATTTGCACATACAATGCTATATTATATATATTGTGAAGGATGATCAATACAAAGTCACTAGGAAAATAATGAGAGTTGGAGGGATGGAAAAGACAGTAATAAGTATGGATTGCTTTTATATGGCATGTTTCATGGAAAGTGAAAGTTGGGTAATTCATCTCAACCATCACCAACGTGACGCCCCCTCATGGGTACTGCTCAGCACCCATTTTGCGGCAGAAAGCTAACCAATCATGAACTGAGGTGGAGAGGGAAGGGTTTATTTAGCCAGCTGTACTGGCGGAGGATAAAATGGTCTGATTGAAGGAGCCATATTGGGGAGTTGGCACGGACGCAGGGCAACCCCTAGCATTTTTGCCTTCAAGTGCCTTGAGATCTTTGATGACAACTGTCTGTGTCCAGGCCTCGGTTTAAGGTCTCTTTTAAATGACAGCAGTCCTACAGCGCAGCATCCCTGTCAGTGCACTGGAGGCATTGGCTTTCTGCTACGTCCAGTGGGAGGACTGCCCCCTAGTGGCCCACCAACACAAATTGTGTCCCAACCTGGTTTGTCTCCCATCCATGTACTTACCAGCTTCAGGCCCATTTAGCTTCAGCTCCATTTAGCTTCAACCTCAGTCCCACCTACCTTTAGCATCAGCCCCACTTAGCTTCAGCCTCAATCCCATTTAGCTTCAGCCTCAATCCCATTTAGCTTCAGCCTCAGTCCCACTTAGCTTCAGCCTCAATCCCATTTAGCTTCAGCCTCAATCCCATTTAGCTTCAACCTCAATCCCATTTAGCTTCAGCCTCAGTCCCACTTAGCTTCAGCCTCAATCCCATTTACCTTCAGCTTCAGTCCCACTTAGCTTCAGCCTCAATCCCATTTACCTTCAGACGGCAGGCAGAATAAAGTTTCAGGGTGGTAAGGCTACTGGCTGTTAACTGACATTACTGCAAAGTGAAATGATACGTGATGCGTCGTTAACAAATCCTTGTCTGGTTCGGAAACAACTGAAATAATAAAAGCCCTTTGTTTGTTGCAGTCTGTTCTAGTTTGTGAACATGAGTGGGTGTGAGTGTTAGAGTGCCAAGGGATTTAAACCTATTTCCTTTCTAATATGATATGATTTTCAGTGTAATACATAATTCAGATATGACCATACTAAGTGCGTCCCTGGACGGCCGCAGCGTTTAGAGTGTACAGTAGTTATGAATATGGAGTTTTTAATATGTGTTGATGCAGCAGGTGCAGGCATAAAAGTTGATTCAGGCAGTCTACTGCAGTGTTTTATGTGTTGGGACATCAAATATTAATTTTAAGTAATGAAGAAAGAGTGGTATAAAAACTAATACATACTGGAAACTACCAAAATAAAGGAAACACTTGAGTAAATTAAAGCTTCAGGTGGCTTTGTTATAGTGTGGGGTGCAGTTTCCTGGCATGGTTTAGGTCCACACCAATAAAAAGGTAAACACCAATAAATACAAAGCCATTCTGAGTGATCACCTTCATCCTATGGTGAAGCATTTAGTGCCCCCATCCACAGGGCATGAGTGGTCACTGAATGGTTTGATGAGCATGAAAATTATGTAAACCATATTCCATGCCTGTCTCAGTAACCAGATCGCAACACTATTGAACACTTATAGGAGATTCTGGAGTGATGCCTGAGAGAGTGTTTCCCACCACCATCGACAAAATACTAAATAATTGGATTTCTCATGTAAGAATTGTGTCGCATCCCTTCAATAGAGTTTCAGACACTTGTGCCAATGTGCATTGAAACTGTTTTGGTGGCTCATGGTGGCATTAAGACACTTTATGTTGGTGTTTCAAACTGTTCACAAAAGAGGCCATAGATAGCGGACCACTGAAAAGATGTGTCGTTTGGAAAGCCGACGTATAAATAAATGTATGTTGTAATGAGATCCCGCAATTACTGCTGGTTTGATGATCTGGTACTAACTTAAACTAAGTATTATAGCAATGTACAAAATAGATCAGTGTAGCCTGTTTAAAAATAAATAAATAAATAATACGAGGTTACCGTACTGTAAAGTATACATTTAAAATCAATTCCTGATGCATTTTTATCTTCAACATTTTATGGTAAAACCCATTTCTGGGAAAACCCAAGAGTCACACACTCTTGAAATGAGTTGAATGATTGGATGCCTGTAAACTTAGTTTTACCTACTCTGGAGAAGTTAACATTCTGCTGGAATGAGACATTAATATGTCATAATTTCTATGTAGATAGGAATGAGTGGTCCTGGTAGTGTTTGTGTTCTCTGCTCAGTCATCTACATGCAGTCGTATATGGCAGCTTTGTGAAGAGAACGGGGAGGAAAGACTTTGGCTCTTGAATCCCTGCTGTTTTTACACTGTATGAGTTTGCAGCACGTTTCAGCTGAAAGACGCTGGCTGGAACTTTTTCGGGCTGTCGGTGTTGTGCCCTGTTGGTTGTGACAGAAGGCAGCCTGTTTGATGCAGTGTATGATGCACACACACACACACACACACTCACACATGTAAGCACACACACACACACACACACACACATACATACATACATAAACACACCACACTCACACACACACACACTCACACACATGCAAGCTCGCGCACACACACACACACACACACACACACACACTCACACATGTAAGCGCACACACACACACACACACAATAACATACATACATAAACACACCACATGCACACACACATGCAAGCACACACACTCACACACACACACACACTCACACATATGCAAGCGCACACACACACATGCAAGCACACACACACACTCACACACACATGCAAGCGCACACATACACACAGACATGCAAGTGCACACACACACAAAGAAGCGCACACATGCACACATAAACACACACACACACACACACACACACACACACATGCAAATGCACACACACACACCCCCACACACACACACAAGTGTGCATACACACACTCATACACACACACAGACATGAATGCACACATAAACACACACATACACTCACATACACGCATCCCCACACACACACGAGCATGAACACACACACACACACACACACACACACACACACACGCACGCACTCCTAAACACACACATGAACACAAACACATACACTCACACACATGCGCACACACATATTCACATACACGCACTCGCACACACACAGATGAGCATGAACACACACACACACACATGAACACAAACACATACACTCATACACATGCACACACACACACATTCACATACACGCACTCGCACACACACAGATGAGCATGAACACATACACACACACATACACGCACTCCTACACACACATGAACATGAACACATACACTCACACACGCACACACACACACACACACACACACAAATGAACATGCACACAGACACACAGGTACACACACTCCTCTGCGCGCTATGGTTTTTGCCTGTGGAGTTGCAGCACTTTCATTAGGTGTGGCCAGAGCCAGTCGTCAGTAAGCAGGAAGGAGCAGGCGAGGGGACACAAAGCTGCCACGTGCAGGATCGCTCCTGCACATTTTGAGAAAGGCCATCCATTGTGCGCTGTTCGAGTCATAAATAGAATTTGTTTAGCCTCTGTATTGAACACAAGCTTTAAGGCACAAAAATCTTTAGAGAAGCCTTTCATTGCGCCCGTGCATTGTTGTTGTTCAAAATGGATTCTGAAGGTCTGGAAGTTGACTAATCCTTTTGACTTGCTTGACAGTGCCGTAGCGGTGGCGACGGTGGCCCTCCTGCCGTTATCGATGTGCTGAGTAACGTTCAGTACCGGAAAAGAGAACGAGAGAGGGGAAGAGAGGGGGAGGGCGTGGGGTCGGTGGAAACGAGACGCACCGGTAAACCCATAGCCGCTGAAGACTCAGGAGTAAAAGAGGCGGCGGTACCAATACCACTTTGCAAAGTAGATAAAGGGAAACGCATGGAGAGTTGGTGAGAGCAAGTGAAGAGAATTATTGTTTTGGATTCTTGTGTATAACCTAGACTGCCTGACTAACCTGATAATTGCCGAAACGGATTGTATGAGAAAGTGGATGTGGATAAAGACCTTGTAAAACGGATTACGGCTACGAGTACGGATTACGGATTTGGACTGTTTGCCAGATTTTTCCCCTCTCTCTTATCGTGAGTTGTCCCTAATGAAACCTGATTTGTTCCAGTTGTTCATTTTGTGTGGTGTTTGGTTATCAAACTTGGTTGCGTGGGAAACCAACCCCACACCCCTATTCCCGCTAATATTCACATCTCCCGTTAAATATTGTAATCACACTTTTGAAAAGCACGACAAATTTTCTGTGCATTACTCGTATGCATGCACGTCCTTGCAAGCTCATAACACACGCAGCAGGCGGCATTCTTTGATCGTGCCTCGCGCATTGTCACGTGGCATTTGTTTGGTGCTGCGGAGAATTTTGACCTATGGGCCTACCGTAGTAAACTTTTTAGCGTGTGAGACCAGTTCGCAAATGGTTAGCTAGGCGTAGCTAACATAGCTAGCTACAACATCATAATGGATATTCTCAAATGGTTGCAGCAGAAGCCGAGCACCAGCAACACCACCGCCGCTGCCACCACAGCCAAAGACACACAGGCAGACTGTGCCAGCCAGCACAGCGTGCGCTGCAGCTAGCCACCAGTGCACCCCCACTCATTTCAGATGTACCATTAGTGATTTTGTCCTGGAACCGGGCCTGTGTCCCTCCTTCTCCCCCATCACCCCACCTCCTCTCCTTTTCTCTCCTCTTGTCCCCACCCCAACTCCTCTCCTTTCATTCTTTCTCCTCATGTTCCCCGCCCCACCTCCTCTCTTCTCCCCTCTTCCCATCCCCTCACTCCTCCCTTCCTCCTGCTCGTCTCCACTTGAAATCAGCAGCACGCTCTGGGAGACCGCTGCTAGCCTCCGGGCGATGTGAGGCAGAATGAATCCTCCGAGTTTTCCCTTACGCTCAGAAATACAACCATGTTCACACACACACACACACACACACACACACACACGCACACACACGGTCTTGTTTTTCTATCTCTGAGCAAGAATCATTACATAAATAAATGAACCACAGCCCCTGACGTTAAACCATGGTCGTGCAAGGTTATATCGAATAGTCATGTTAGTTTGCGTCCGTTCAAAATATTATGAAATATATTCAAATGGTGTGACCTGTTCCCCCCACAGTATTTCAGATGCTTCATAATCATGTTTTTTTCTCTCGTTATGTTGAATGTTCCCTCACAGAATTTGTTTAGTTTGTTTGTGAATACCATGGGGAGTAGATTGAAAAGATTAGAAAATCATTCTCAATCAATTTTAATGGGATAAAATGCGAAGGTACGGAATAAATATGAAACGGTTGCCGTTTAATGCAAGTCACTGTGAACGAGCGTTCTGGTTTATTTGTCAATTATGAGCTTGTTGAAGTCAAAACAGAAGTTTGCTGTCAAAGTCTTTTCTGACATCGAATTGGCCAGAGGGGTTCTTAAGTATTTGCTCTGAAACATAACAACTCAACTTAAAAACCACTTTATCAGCAATTTAACCTGAACTTATTATGGTATGTCCACGTACTTTGGCTGATAATGTTTAATGATCCTTCCATCTGGTTTCAATCAGAGTGATTAAAGTAGGGTCTAGCATGGTGTAGGCATATCCACTTCCAGCATTGGTGACGAACTGAAAATTAAATAAGTTTAGTTACTGTACATTGAGCTACTTAAGGTTCGGCACTGATACGTGGACATGCAACGAACAGGCTTACCTCCACTTTAATAACCTTGATTTTAATGAAATGGCCATTACTTCACCGTTGGACAGTCATACCAGAGGTGCCTTGGGATGCGTGGGATTTGGTCTTTCCTCATTGTGGATCCTTTCACCCTTTGGTAGAAGTAGAGAGGGATGTTCCTGTCAAATTACACAAGCACCATTATTGCTGTTGATATATGCATCTTTTGGCAAATTTAATACGCCGTAGCCAGTGGCGATTTTACCGTGGGTGCAGGGGGTGCATTTGCACCCCCTACTGTTGGGATGAAAATATGACAATTTTCAAATCAATGTCAAAAAACATTTAAAAGAAAAAGATTTTTGAACATTGCACCCCCTGTTTTAAAACCCTAAAATCGCGACTGGCCGTAGCTTGTCCTAGGGAAATACATGTTTCTAATAAAAACACGTGCAGAGAGCAAGAATTATCTTGCCCGGGTGGCCGCCGTTAACTCTGACCAGCGTAACCGTTCTATGTTTGAACTCATTAACTTAAGCAAACATCATGCTTGTTTTTAATATTCGGCCCAGTACAGTGAGTAATCTTTGGCCTGCTCATGAGTTTGGTGCAGATAGAATATTTAGCCGGATGTAACGTAAAAAAGAGCCACATTTTCTGTTGGTAGCCCCTTTCTCAGGCCTGTGGCAAATGGAACGGTTACCACACTGTAATTCCAGACTGCTCTGTTACAGCAGCGTTCAAAAATAAATAAAATAAAAATAATTATAAAATGATAATTAGTTTCAAGTTCAGGCATGACCACGTTATTCAACGACCTTTAAAAAAGCAATTTAATGGGCGACTATACTTAGCTAAATAATCCAAAAGTATTTCAATTCAAATCCAAACTTAATAAACATATTGTGGCGATCAAGCATAACGGTAAAGTTGCTAAGAAGACGTCACAAAGACAGGGGACGCCAGTTGGCAGCTAGGCCCCGTTACTGTGGAGGTAAAGGGATAGACTACTATAGAAAATAGTGCACTATGCTTCACTCATGGACAGATTTTTTGTTTATTTCCAGAAATTAAGCCCTGCCGTCTCTCATTTCTCTTTGCAAACAGTGCTCTGTGGATGAGGGTGGGCCCTTCCTGCTGGATGGACATTACAATACTGCGGCCTCCGCAAGCTGGTGGATTTGCACGTCGAACTCGGGAACTTTCGAACTTACTAAAAAGCCCCGGCCTTACTAAAGATTTACCGGGAACATTTTTGTATGCCTTTTTTTTTCTTCTTCTCCTCTCTCAAGCAGTTCCACAAATGCTCCCGTCAATGCCAAGGCGAGGCATAGCCTCTGTTTGCTCGTAGCGACGAACATCCGAGGGGAAACTTAGCCACTCAAGGGGTGTGAAATGTACAAAGCATCTAAAAGAGATGGCCTGTCTGAAGGGGCACGGTTACGAGCCTGAGACTGGACTTCAGGGATCAGCACCGGGCTGCTCAAGTCAAAGGGCTCTCTTTCATCATTTCGTTTCATCAATTATTTTTCAGTAATCTTGGCCTCCTGGCAAAGACTCAGGTTTTGCGTTCACATGTTGCCTCAGCAGTCCTACATATTTTCTCTGGAGATGTGAAATGGATCAAAGCGTGGGTGCCAATGGCATGTCTCAGGTGGGAAGCCTCAAATTCCAGCACCTGTATGCATGCACGAAGCATCTCAGAGTAGGATTGCTGATCTGGGATCAGTTTTCCCCTGGCTTTCCCCATATCCATTATGAGCTAAAAGCCCAAACTGGATCCCAGATCAGTACTCTCGCTCTAACATGTTTGACATATACAGGCCTTGGTTTTAATTCTACGTGAGAATTCCCCCTTGCCAGTTAGGCCAAAGCATGCAGTTATGTTTCTGTATATTCATTCACATTTTATTTCAGAGAAATGGAAAGAGAAGAATTTCTTCCTCACAAGAAGAATTTATAATAACGATGAAATCATGGAGATGACAAGCGGTTTAAACGCAGTCTCACCCACATTGCCCTCACATCATCTCTCTGCAAGAGAAATTAGCTTTAATGATGCGTATGGTTTGTCTTTAAAGTTAAAGTTACATAAAAAGAACAAAAAGGAGAATCCAAACACGCCTTTGATTAGTTCCCGTTGACGTCTTATGAAATAGTCCCATGACACCGGGGGCTGTTCTATTAACCCATCGCACTTGTGTGTCTTCATTGCCCCTTTTTCAGCAACGGGGCGAGGCCTAGCAGGATGATCGAGGCCCATTTCGCGTGTTTTATGTGTGTTTTCTGGGCCCGCATATATTTGGGGTGTAAATGAGCCTGTTAGGGGGCATCGGGTTGTGGATGAATCATCTCGTTCCCTTGGCCGCCCCGCCCGATACCTCCACACCTCCGGAGGGGTGTAAAAAGCCAGGGTGGAGGAGCGTATGCTCATAGGCCCGGGGGGCTGCTTTGTTGTGGGGGGGAGGGGAGGTAACTGTGTGTCATCCTTGCCTGACGTGTTTGCAGAGCTGGGGTGGGTGGGGGGCTTTAGCGTCTAGTTGGCTCATGTCAGGCCGGTTATTAATCAAGTGGAAGAAGAGAGGAGAGAGGGAGGGAAAAACAGCAAACGGATGTGGGCAGATTTAGTGGTCCCTAGGCTTTGATGCTGCGATGGCTGATCGGTGATGGGCACAGGTGCTTATGAAGATGAACAATGCTGGCTTCTGTTCCCCTCCCCGGGACACTTTCAAGACATAGACATGTCTGTGCATTGATGAGCTGCTGATGTGATGGAGTGTGTGGAATATGTCTCTGTGTGTGTGTGTGTGTGTGTGTGTGTGTGTGTACGTGTGTGTTTGTGTGTGTGTGTGTGTGTGTGTATTTATGTGTGGGTCTGTGCGTGTGTGTACGTGTGTGTTTGTGTGTGTGTGTGTGTGTATGTGTGTTTTTATGTGTGTGTGTCTGTGCATGTGTGTTTTTATGTGTGTGTGTCTGTGTGTGAGAGTCTGTGTGTGTGGATGTGTGTGTGTGCGTGTGCACGCGTGTGTGTGTGTGCGCGCCCCCACATGTTGCCACATGTTCTCCTGCTGGAACATTGTTCCAGAGACTCAATTAACCTTTGACATCCGCCAGCTGCTCTCTCCGCCCGTTTTTTCTACGAAAACATGTACTGATAAGGGAGTTTGTCTGTGTACATATGCCCGTCACATATTATTCATATTATTTATTCATTTAGCAGACCTTCCTATCCAGAGTGACTTACGAGGCTCACATGCCGGGGCACAGCCAGGACTACAGTCAGTAGGCAGCCAGTGAAACATACTGCTTATCAATTATGCTTAAGAGCAGCATACAGTTAAACCATACAAACAGCAAGCATGCCACTGTTAACATGTATTCACCTCATTTAAACACACTGGCATTAATGATGCCAATGGATTGCATTTATATATTGGGCACATATAGATGAAGGGCACCTTTTATCTCCTAAAGCACTTTACATTGAGGGGGAGCTCACCTCAACCACTGCCAAAGTGTAGCACCCATACATACAAACAGCATGCATGTCACTGTTAATTCCCCTTATTTGAACACATTGGCATTACTTATTTTAAATGACAGGACAGCGCCGGTATACTTCACCCTCCACTCCACCATGGACATCGCCACAAGGGTCAATCATTGAATAATGAGACGAGCCTAATTCCTAAAGTGTGTCCACCTGCAGTGGGTCGGGATAATGAGCTCCCTCCCTATAAAAGCAGCTGGCTGCTGGCTGAGTCTAACCACTGAGTCTAACCACTCCACGTACTAATGCGATACATTCTCTCAGAGTTGGGTTCAAAGCTAAACTCCTGCAGCCAAACCACAGACCCCGGGGAGGCCCCTTCCTAACCCCATCCTGTGCACTTCAGCGTCCCCACCACCCACGGGCCTTTTGTGCACCTCCACGTGAAATACTTTTGTTTGGACACTTCTACCTCTGAGTTTTCCCTTATTGTTAATAAACCTTTTGAAACCTTCCCGACTCTGGACACTGGCCTCATCTGGCTGCTGTACCTGGTTGCACCAGAAATACATATATATATACACACACGTATAGATATGCACTATCAGTCAAATGTTTTAGAACACCCTCATTTTTCCAGTTTTTACTGAAATTTAAGCAGTTAAAGTCCAGTGAATAACCTGAAATAGTACAAAGGCAAGCGATAAACTGCCAGAGATTCGTTTTTTTAAGTTTAGGTTACCAAAAACTGAAAAATAATGTAAATTTCAGAGTTGTAAAAAAAGGCCATGGTAATGGGTTATTGTGGATTAACAGTCACTCTGTGCAAGTCGCCGACTCTGGATCCAGCAAAGAGCCCCAGACCATCACGCTTCCTCCTCCATGTTTGACAGTTGGTGTCACACACTGAGGAACCATCTCTACGGCATACAAAATCCCTGCGTGATGAACCGAAGATTTCTAATTTTGATTAATCGGTCCTTAAGACATTCTTCCAGTCTTCAGTAGTCCACTGGCGGTGCTTCATGGCCCAGGCAAGCCTCTTTTTCTTATTTTGCCATCTTATTTTGCAATGGCTTTCTTACTGCCACTCGACCTGTCAAACCTGCAGCTTGAAGTCTTCTCTTCACAGTTGAAACTGAGACTTCCTTACTTCGACCAGTGTTATGCTGTGCTTGAAGCTGTTGTCCTGTGAGCCGCCTGTCACGCAAGCTGTTGACTCTCAGAAACTTGTCTTCTGATTTTGTTATGGCTTTGGGTCTGGCAGACCTCTTCCTGTCAGAGTGTCCTCCACTTTCCAAGTGCCTTTTGATGGTGTAGGAAACTACTTACTGCCAAAAAATGTACATTATTTTCCAGTTTTTGGTAACCTAAACTTAGGTTTAACTACTTAGTTTACCACTTACCTTTGTACCATTTCAGGTTATTCACTGGACTTGAACTGCTTAAATTTCAGTAAAAACTGGAAAATGGGTGTCTTTTAAAACTTTTGACCAGTCGTGTAAATATGACTGAAATCTTGTGTACATCACTGTCTTACTCTTACTTTTTAGAGTAAATACTTACAGGATGTTCTCAAATAATGAATATGATTAAATTACCAGTTTATGTAAAAATGTGGATATTCCTTTGCAGAATGTTGCAATTCACTCATGCATAATGAGCAGGACCTTCAATTACAGTGTGACCCAGTTTTGCATCTATGACTGAATGCGCTCTTGCAGTTAATTCCTGTATCACAATTAATTTTCTTTATATTACTCTTAATTACGCCGCGTGCTATTTTTGTCTCAACTGGTTATTTAAACAAAGATTGGGTAGACAAATGCGTATGAATTATACACAGTACTTTGGTTTTGAAAGTATATTATCAGTATGTCTTACATTTAAAAAAATGTCATTATTAATAAGTCTGCTGGTAGAAATGTGGAAAAGCTAAATGCATATTCTTGTAATAATATCTTACTTTGAGGTTCAAAAATATAGTATTGGCCTCCCGGGTGGCGTAATGGTAAGAGCGTCCAACTGGAATGCAAGTTGCCCACTGCGATTCTGGCTGGGAGTGCCGCTAGCGAGTTGCGTCTCGGAGGAGGCAATTCGTTGTTCCTGCCACCACCAGTATCAGAAATGGGCTAGCAGCGGGCTTGTGGAGTTAGTTGATAATAGAGGGTATAATTAGCCATCATATTGGGAGAAAAACGGGGGAAAAATATATATTGTAGTATTGATCTTTGACTTATCCAGAGATTAGCCAGCTCAATTATGTGCTCATAACTGGTGAGAATCGTCAAATGGTGGTTCCCAATAAATTGTCTGTGGACGTTGCTGTCTGTGTGATGGTAAAGACCGCCCACCTTCTCTTGAGTGATAGCATTCACAGAGCTTGTCCTCGCGGGAAATTTGAACTGCTTTTTCCGCGGTCGGTGTGAAAGGGGCTTAAGAGCCCCCCCCAGCACAGATCCCTCCTGAGTCACACCAGTGCAGTGGGCTGTGTGAGCCACAGTTTCCCACGAGTTCGAGTTCTGCTAATGGAAGTGCAGCCTATTGATTTTGACTGGAGCTCCTCTTTAAGACTAAATGAATCATTTGCAATGCATGTTGCACGGGGCTTCACACGACAGCCCTATTATTTTACATCTATAAATTTTTATCCACTTCGTTGATGCTTTCTCCTTTATGATTTTGGCTGATGCAATCCATTTACGTCGCCCTCCGAAGGTCCGCCACTGAGATTGTGCATTCAGTAAACTCCAGCCAAGGGCAATGATCAAACCAAGCACTGCAACGGTTAATTTATCCTCGCCTCACATATTATATATCGCCTTTTTTCTTCTTCTTTTCTTATCACCTTCCAAGAAACCGATAAAAGAAAAGAGAGTCTTGGTGCCAAAGAACATTGGTGAGAATTTATAATCTAACAACTTAAAAGGATTTTTTTTTCTTTTCCCAAGGCCTTGACTACACTCTCGTTGCCAGGAAAGGCGCAGGATATTAAATATCAGCTTTGAAATACGTCGCTTTGTCACCCCTTCGGGGTTGTGCACCTGCCTTTTGAAACTTAAGCATAAATTACATCCCCGGGTTGTAATTTTTCATTCTTTTCTGGATGGATACTTTTTTTCCCCTCGTCCTCTCAGGTAAGTTGACAAAAACATGAAGAGCAAAGGAGGTGTCAATTTGCACGGCGAACAATTACAGAGCTAATCTGTCACACGTCCGACCCTACGCCTCACTCCGGGGGCAATGGTAACACCTCTCGCCGAATTGAAGTTGACTGCGCAAACTGTGAGCTTGGCGACCCCCTCTGACGGCAAAGGACGGGCCACTGGGCTTCGATTCGGCCACACGTTTCCCCTTCCACTCCAAGGAACGCATTTCAGTGAGGGCAACATTTTTTTAATTGAAAAAAATATATTTTTCACCTAATTAGCTAATGAGCTACAGGGTCACTTAAGCTGATGATACACCTGTGTAAGACATTGAAAAAAAATGGTTTTACAAATATGTGCTTCAACATTCAGGGGCCAAGCACCTTATGAAATACATTGAATCCGTGCCCCTATCTACTTACTTCTCTGTATTGCTGTAAGGAGACCTAATGACCATGGCCCAATTACCCCAGTCCCTGCAAGATGCAGAGCAGGGAGAATATATTTCCCCCTGCGCCACCTTGCTCTCATTGACAGCATGCCCCTCATTAGGGTTTATGTAATTAGGGGAGCGATGCTACGCACTTGAGCAATGGCTTTCCAGTGGAACCCCCCCCAGGGTGACTCATTCGGTGACCACTGTGCACCACCTCTCTAGCTTTCACTATACAGAGGGCGGCCTTTTCCATCAATGAATGTGTGTGTGCTTGTGTGCTTGTGTGTATGCCTGTGTGTGTGTGCACGTGTGTGTGTGTGTCCATGCATGTGTGTGTGTGTGCGTGTGTGTGTGTATGTGTGTGTGTGTGTGTGTATGCACATACAGGTAACTGCCAAGGCAACACTTTGGTAACCCGGGGGAGACACTCAATTGGCCCTGGCCCAGGCTAGGGGAGTTGTTTGTTGTCTATCCTGGCAATTACCTGTGTGTGTATTTGTAGCCTTGTGTGTTTTGCCGTATGCAATAGATGTGTATTATCATTTACGTGACCGTAAAAGTTTAACAGAATTACAAAGACAAAAAACTATTCGCAGGAGGCATTCAAAATAAACTGTCAAAAACTGTTCACAATGTCAAAACATCTCCCACCAGGGATCTATCATTGGATTGTTTGTTTAAAGATTTAATAAAAATAAAGCTCTGAGAAGATTATTGGCGCCCCAGCCGTGCCCACGCTTTAGTTACATTGGCAGTGTCGAGAAGTGATACCAGCTGCCCTTTCTTATTTTCAACAGCGAAGCTGACAGACTTTGACTCAGAAGTGCATGTCGGCTTATTTAGCTCCGAGCTTTGTCCCTCTGCATTGTCCGACCGCCTTGGCTCCATATCCCACCAGCGGTTGGAAGAGTGTCTGAGCCCCTTATCAATTCTTGCGAGTTAACGCTCGGCGAAGCCCAACAATAAATCTAAAAGCCCTTTCATAACAAAGAGGGGGGGGGGGAAGATCCTGGGTTTCTTTGCAGATGCCACCATTCAGGAGGATGATACGCAGAAACTGCGCTGGTCTGGTAGTTGTCAGTAATGGCTTGGCTGGGCCTCCCTTTGGTCAGTCACTTGCCTCTGGCCCGGGGGACAGGCTCTGTGGCTGAGGCAGGCACTGGGGGACAGTGACTTGGACCACGCCATCCGTCATTCTGTGGTTCCCCGCTGGCGGAGGGGAAAATTCAGAGTGACAGCCAAGGGGAACAGCTTCCTCGTCCATTTGCTCCCCTCCCCACCTGCCACTGTACACCCCACCACTTTAAATACTTTGACCCTTTGACACACCAGTAAAATTCCTGCAGATTACTGACACAATTTTTTCAATCTAACATTTTCACCGACCTTCAGAACAAAAATTATTCTGACATTCTCCCGAGCGTATGTTTTTTTTGGCTTAGGTTGGCCACGAAAATTCTCTAGGATCTTGGGGAGCAGTTTTTGAAATATACTGGGATCTAAGGAGTTAAAGCATTCAAAAATGCGTATCTGATCCAGGGCTGGTGGAGACGTCTGCTGTAAGCAAATATATTAGCCTTTCAGTGCTTGTTCTTTTGGGGTCCGTGAGTGCTTTATGGAGCGTCACCAGATCAAAGCACAATTAATATGATGCAGCAGCATGTGGTCTCAATACTCTTTTCACGAAACTGGTCATGCGAGGCCTTCATTTATCGACCTATTTATTTTCAGATCTATCTGCGCAATTACAGCTATGTCATGCAGGGGCACCTCGTGGCTGCCCGGGCGATTCTTGAAGCGCCGTGTTTATTCTCTTCCCTTCGCCCGATGTGAAGGACGAGGACTGCCCTTGGGGTTGGACTTTATTGACCAGCTGTTTGGATGCACCTCATGCCAGTGTCCGTCAAATAGTAATAAAGGGCAAAGTGTGTGTATGTGTGCATGTGTGTGAGTGTGTGTGGTGTGTGTGTGTGTGTGTGTGTGTGTCGGTGTGGTGTGTGTGTGAGTGTGTTTGTGTGGTGTGTGTGAGAATGTGCGTGTGGTGTGTGTGTGTGCGTGTGCGTGTGTGTGTGTAGGTGTGGTGTGTGTGTGCGTGCGCGTGTGTGTGTGTGTGCATGCGTGTGTGTGTGTGAGTATGAGTCTGTGCGTGTGTGCATGTGTTCGTGTCCACACATTTGTGTGTGTGCATGTGTGGGAGTATGAGTGTGTGTGTGTGTGTGTGTGTGTATGTGTGAGTATGAGCGTGTGCATGTGTGTGTATGTTTGTGTGTGTGTGTGTGTGTGTGTGTGTGTGTGTGTGTGTGAGTATGAGTGTGCGTGTGTGCAAGTGTGTGTGTGTGAGTATGAGCGTGTGCATGTGTGTGTGTGTGTGTGTGTGTGTGTAGTGTGTGTGTGTGTGTGTGTGTGAGGAGATTGACTTTTGGAGGCTGTTGACAGACAGGAAAGATAGAGGGTGCACAAGCACAAGGCCGAATGAGGTCACTGGCCCTTCAATGTGCATCAGCTGATACATTCCACGGTGCTGTGCATGCTGGGAACTCTTTCCCCACCCAATAATTGGAGCTCAGCGCAATACCCGTGCTTACTACAGGGCCAATCGGGTTCAGACATGGTAAAAAAACACATATTTGTATACATTCCCACAAGACCACAGAATATCCTGTATATATACGGTATATCTGTGGAATCGCACCCCAAAGCCATGCCCACGTCAACTAGGAAGCTGATAAGCTTGCTTCTCCCCTGAGACTTGCCCGCAATGACTTAACATAGTCAATCGAGAGCCTCGGTGGAATCTGCTTTGATTACTCATGTGCATATTTTCATAATCTCTGTCATCACAATTATGAATTACAATAATGTGTAATCCATCGCTCTCTTTTGGCATTTTTTTTTAAACAAATGGCACAATATCTCTAAGGCAGATGCTCCCTCCTTCTCACTTATTGGGTAATGAGAGTCACTGGGCTGTTTTTCCACCCTACAGCAGAAGCACCCCTTCCTCAGACTAATGATCTATACAAGTAGGCTACGCTAACAGATGGGCCACGATTCAATCTCCAGCTTTATTCATTTTCATTTCAGGAAGTCAGCGCAATGCTTTGTTCACTCAGTTTTTTTCTTTCTTTCTGTCATTCCCACAGGGAAATGCTCCGCTTTATCTGGTTCTGCACACAAGTTAATCTTGATTTGAGGTACGTTCGTCAGGGTCTGCTGACTTATCTGTCTTAAGCTTTTACAGCCCCCCCCAATACTTCAGTGTCCCTAATTTCTGTCTAGCACCTTCGAGGCGTTTGTTCTTTCCGTTGACATACCTATGATCTCTGCAGTGGAGGAACGAAATGACTGCAGACCGTACCCGCGATGTCTTGATTGTTATAAAGAAAGTACACCCTCTCCCAATATTTAAACATAAGAGAACTCCGTAGCAGCAGCGGCAACGGCAATTAGCGTCACTCAGAACGGGACTGCGGTTTTGTAGCATAGAAATATGCGTGTCCGTGTTAACACGAGTTTCTGTGCAGCAGCAAAGCAATGCAAATGTGGCGTGCTGTGGTTTGAAGATTCTGATATATTAGGCTTTCAAGGGTGCCAGAGAGGCCAAGGCTTAGAGTTGTGATTCTGATCAATAATCCAGAAACGCCGCAGGGGAGTATGATGAGGAGGTCTTTGTGAGCGAAACCATAGGAGAAGTAACGAGGGACCATAAAGAAAATAATGTATTATTTTTTACCTGGTTTTTGATGATTATCTGCCCAACTAGATTTGGTGATGATAGTAGCTAGCTGGCTAGCAAGCTGTTTTAATAGCCATTTTAGTTGACCAATGATAGTCTGTTTACAAAATAAGATCAAATTAAACAAGCTAAATGCAGAAAAACATTGCAAACCAAACTTGAATGGGGTCTTTGACGAGTGACGACATTAATAGAGTTTTAGATACGCTTGCTCTCCAGCTAGCAGTTGTTAGCTAGCTACCGCATGTGATATAGCTCAAGTGATTGGCTTCCTTGCTAACACATTTGGGCCAATTTTGATGTAGCAATTATATAAACTTGATAGAATACTGAAGAACAATTCATATTTTTTTAAGTAAATATATCTTTACAATTCTACATTTTTCTTTGTTTAAGTTATATTTCATGAATTTACTTTTTTTGAGCATTTGTGAAGAGTTAGTGATAGTATTCCCCTTGCTTCTAAAAAGCTAACATGCCCACATTCGTCTCTGACTTTTCTTTTTTAAACTGCAATATTGAAAAAAGGTATTTAGGTATTAAAAATAAATAAATAAACAGTTTAACACACTTGCTATACTAGCTATAATTACATAGCAATTACATCATTACATCACTACGACTGACAATAACATGTCATTGGTCCTGGGCTTATAATCTGAACAGGTCCATTTTTATTTGTGAAAGGTGTTGGATGAATCCGTTCTGGACTTCATTTACATTGTTGTTTGTGGGCCAAATGGATCCAAAAACAACGGGGGCCAACGCAGTGGAGCAGCAGTACTCATTCTGCCTCTACCTCAACCATAAAAGGTAACGCAATTCCGATGGGTCAATTTTAAGATAAATATCTTGTGAGATCAACCATCATAAATAGAAGCTCTATTTCTGTAGGGGTTGTGGCCAAATTGAAATAAATCCGCCCCTCCCCCATTCCCCCTCCCCGCAAACCCCCCTCCCCTTCGGCAACCGCAGACATTTAGCTCATTCAGTCTGCCGTTAGATAGAAATCCAGACACCCACACAAGCCCGGGCAAAAGTCCCCAGACGGTGATGTAACCGATGACCTTTTTGTGAGTACACATTTATTTGGAGGGGTGTATAAATTAATTATCCCCATCAGAAAGGAACGGATTATTCTCCGATGTTGTCTGAAACGGCAAAATGAGGTAATATCTGGGGCTATGGCTGCTCTTTCCTGGTGAAGGTGATCAATGGGCATGTGTCAGAATGGGACCCGAGGCTTCCTCGCTCACGCTGTGAGGATATTACTACCAGGATATAATAAGCCGCACCCAATGCTAAAACCACCGCCAGGCATGCGGCGCTCCCCTTCAAAAACATGTGATGTCGGCCGCCGCTCATTTTCACACTGCGGTCTGCGAGTTAGGCTCGCACGTCTTCTGTGAGTTTCACGGAAGACGCTTCACGTGCGGCTCTACATAGTCCCTGGTGTGCGATGACACACGTTTGTTGCCCGGTCAAATGAACCCATCCCCTCCCTCCCTGGGCGACTCTACCGCCAATAATGCGTCCGAGCTGCGAGGGGCTGCTGGCCACATATCTGGATTCAACACCACACCATGGGGCCCATCCATGGCCTGAACAAGATGAGCCACCCAGCAGCTTAAATGGAGCTGATCTTGGGTTCAGCCTGATCTCAACCTGATCTTGGGTTCAACCTGATTGGGTTCAACTCTTTCATCTTAAATGGTGGACAGACCATCTACGCTCACTGCAGAACAAAATACTTCCTAGAATGATGGGTCCTTTCCTTAGCTTTACTGTGATATGTGGTAGTAACATTTGTAGAAGGGCTCCCTTTAGCATGCTATTGCTAATAATATTCATATTTAAAATATAACCATATTTACCTCAAAGCCCCTGCCCTATTTAGGACACAGACATGAGGAAGAAACTTGTGGAGGACCACAATAGAAATAAGTTGGATTTTTGCAAACTTTTTTGTGTTATCCTCTGCAATTTACAATGTGCATTAATGTAATGTCATGTATTAAGGGTACGTGTGCTTTTTTAACTTCAATTTGAGTTTCCTTTTTAAAAAAATGTTTCTCCCATTTTGGTAGCCAATTAGACCCACTATTTCTATGTCAATCCCCCCCCCAGTAATGTGATTTCGCTGCTGTAGTCCTGCGACTGGCAGTGACGAAGGCGACCTGACGCCTCTTCCGAGATGGCACTCGCCAAGTGTCAACCATAACCCGGTACTGCAGGGCCGCTCTTATGCACAGCGAACGTCATGTCGGCTTCCCTCCCCCCTCCCTGGGGCAGACAGCCAATTGCCACCCCTGGTGGCACTCCCGGCCAGAGCCGACTCTGGCAAGACGGGGAATTGAACCCTGGTCTCCGTGGCCACCGTCGGACATTGTAACCACTGGGCCACGCGGGAGGCCTCAACTTGAGTTTCTTAAGGAAAGCAATCGGGTGTTGACATGAGCTACAGTCGGTTACTAGAAATGCATCCACACTTTTGCCTTTATAGTCATGGAAACACAAAACAGTTATACCAGATGCCCATGACAAACAAGGCATGAAAATGAAAGAAAATAGAGACATCACCATAAATATACAAGAATATTAATAAATAAAAACACAAAACCATTTAAAAAGCTGAAATGACAGGACCTAATCCATGACATGGATTCAGATATAGGCCTGCCATTGCACAATTAATTATAATATGGCAGAATAAAGCCACAAATGCTTTTAGCATTTAACATGAATATTAAAATAAAACAAATCATTATTGCTGTGCATGCCTCTTTCTCAGTGATAAGAGCCCACCAAAAGGAATTCACTGTCAGTTGAAAATTGATTTGATGTTTAATTAAAAATGAAAAAAAACTTACAAAAAAAAACTGTTCAATATGGGGTGTTTCAAACTTAATGCATTATATATATCTTTAATCAATTTGAATAAGGGTAGAGAGGAGACTGTTTAAAAGGCTATGCCACAGCAAAATCCTGACATGTAATGGAACTGAATTCATTATGAGGGCTTACAAATATTCAATGTTGGATCTAATTATAATATTTCACACCTGTTCAAATAATTGCCTGCACATTTTTTACATTATTCATTGTTCTACCCGATGCTTTTATCTGGACGTCTATCTTAAAGTGCCTTCAGTTTCGGTAGACGTGTTGCACATTTGCTCTCATTTGCTATCCCCTTTTTCATTCCCAAAGCAACTGGAATTAAATGTCCCACCAAACCCCCTCTGGAATCGTATATAATTTTTGAATAGTTTTATTGCATGATATATCACATATTTTTGACACGACTCATTTCCGTTATGGAAATTGGCTCAGTTGTGACTTGTTGTGGAATGCCACTGCCACATTGACAATGGTGTGCACTGGAGCTGTGTTGCATAGTTATACGTGAGCTTGGGGCTATGATTAGAGTTTTTTTGGGGGGGTCTTGAAACAACAGGTTTTCTCCACCCCATTGTCCCCACCACAGCTTCACTCCATGTCCCGTGGTGCTTGCACTCTTGGGACAAGTGTTAATGTGAGCGTGTGTGCATCCTGGACTAGTGGCCTCACGTTTCAGGCTCATAACCTTACAGCGCTGTGAGCCTGACACCCTGGTTGACACGGGATGTGAGATAAGTTCGCTCCAGGGTGCATTTTCCTGGCACAGTCTATGTCCACTCAACCCCTTAGAGGGCAGGGTAAGTGCCAATAAATATAAAGCCATTCTGAGTGATCGCCTTCATCCTATGGTGAAGCATTTCTATCCTGATGGGAGTGGTCTCTTCCAGGGTCACAATGCCCACATCCACAGGGCACGAGTGGTCACTGAATTGCTTGAGGAACATGAAAACAATGCAGACCATATGCCATGGCCATCTTAGTCACCAGGGCCGGTATTCACAAAGCATTTTAAGGGTAAAAGTTGGTCCTAACTCCGCAATTTAGGAACAACTCCGAAAAATAATGGGCGTGTCACTCATAAATTTAGGACTCCAAAATTTTTGGGATAAGAGTATTTCACAAAGGGTTTGTCCAGGAGAAGTTATAAGCAGTCAAGAGGACTGTTGCTAAAGACCTACTCACAGCGATCCGAAAATCTGCTGCTGCCGGCAATCGTCGTAGCAATCGTGTCAACACTTTGGAGATATTGAATGATACAGAGCTCATAAAAGGTACCGCCTCAATCGCGAGGGTATTATATATATAATATTATATATATTATATATAGATACCCGCTGATTGTTTGAGATGCAGACATGTAACCAATTGACTAGTCAGTATTCTTGGTTTCATGTTAAATCAGTGACACGTAGCCTACATTTGTATTTTAGAATCTTTATTAGAATATAATAGGGGTGCATCGGATCATTTTTTGGATCAGCAAAAAAAATAGTAACGAGGACCGAAGGCGCGTTTCCACCAAAAATTACCAGGAACTATTCTCAAGGAATTGAATGAATGATAATTTCAGTTTTTCAATTTAAGTTATTTCACTAAATCTTTATTCGAAAATTTCACAAAATACATTTTTAGATTCAGTACGCCTTAGGCGATTTAACTAGGTGGTCTTATGCCTGAATTAATTTAATAAAAATTTAAAGATCGCTAATTTTTAAATTGTATTTAATTCGGTCGCGTTTCTAAAAACCTGCCTCCCAGAAAGGCATTTAGTATGAAAAACAAAGCAAACCAAAACATACATGGTTGTCTATCTCTTCGCTGTAACTCTGCATCGAGATTAGGGAATTGTTACTTTAAAACGTAACAGCGGCAGAAAAAATGTATTTCTCTATGATGGTTCAATTTAGCTATTAATCCGCGGATCATATGCGTGCCGAACCGTGGGGTTGATCCGCACGGATCACGGATCAACTGCGATCCGTTACACCACAAGGATATAACAGGAACAGGTAGGCCTACATACACTTTTACAGTAGCATATAATTTATTTTCTAGGTTGAAATCGCGGGCAGAGACCCATCCCTATATCAGCCAATCGCTGTTGGCATTCTGAGAAAGCTTGTTCATGAGAAACGAGCGTCATCCATAGCAACGACGTCAACCCCGCCCTCACTCTTAGCTTGAAAATTCTAGGACTTCCTTAGTATGAGTTTGTCTTTGCAGCTTTGTGAATAGGTTTTAAGGTTGGACTCCTAACTAAAAGGTTTTAGTGCGATTTAGGAGTACTTCTAGTGGTAAGATATTTCTTGCTGATGAATTGTGTGGTTCTGGTGGTTCACATCTGTGAATTGTTCTGGTGGCTTGTGGTGGCCCAATGCCCTATTAAGATGCTTTATGTTGGGGTTTCCTTTATTTTGGGATTCAGTTACCTGTATGACATGACCTGGCTAAAATTTCAGATTGAGGCCAGGAGTCTCTAAGTGGTCTGTGGGGGACCAGAGAGCAGTTGACCTGGATGAAGTTTGGTAAGAACTGCATTCGTTATTGACTCAAATAAAATTCCCTTAGGTGGCCAGTGAACGGTCCTCACATACAAACTTGAGACACTTTTCCTTCAACAACGAGACCTCATAAAGGAAAAGCATGCACTACCTGAAAGAACAAGCGACCACTCATTTTTATCGCGTTACATTACAGGCACTTATCCAGAGTGACTTACACAGTTTACATACGGTACAATCCTTTATACAGCAGGATAGTTAATGAAGCAATTCATGACGCCCAGTTCCCTAACCATTATACTACAGTGCCGCCCCTTTTATAAATGAATGACTAAACAAAACATGTTCCGGCTGATGGTGGCTAGATGCGAAATCAGTTTTTTTAACGAGAATTAAGGTCACGCATTTGTGAAAAACGTGCGGTCACCTTTGTTCTTTTGGATTGTGCAAGCCTTTCCATTTGGACACCTCATTGACATGGTCATTCGTTTTTTTGTACATCCGTATTGTTAAAGCTACGTAGATTTCTCACTGTTATTCGATTGAGTAGTCCCTCCATTTTGTTTAGAGCTTTCCTCTGTTGCAGCTCCGGCCTCCTGAAAAGGCAGATCGCCCCACCGTTCATTTCGCAGTGCAGACATAGAGAGGAAGAAGAGGGACAAACCGCGAGGAAGTTGAAGCTGAAGAGAACGCCCTGGACTTGTTTCTACAGAGGGCAGCACATGGAGGTCACATCAACTGATGTTGAAGAGACAGATCTCTTCAGTTCTTCAACAAGCTTAAGATAATTCTCTGTCATTTAATTCTGTTGTAAACATTTGATCTACATCACAGACCATAAGAGATAATTCAGTTCTTGTTGCTACATTTCTGTGAAGAGTTAACTGCTCATGACTGCATTTTGGTAGAAGTTTCCTGATCTTAATGAGTCCATGATGTACTAAACGTACGGCGGGTTTTAATGACACTGGTGATACGTGCTTGTCTATGGTTAATAAACGTGACTAAGCCGATGAATACCAAATAACCCATTTCGCTTTAAAAAGGCCAGAAAACTGCAAAATATTCACGTCGTAAATTAAAACAATGGTCATACTGGTTTTAATATACAAAAACCTAATTTGAATTCTGCACAAACAGCCAACTAGCTTGAGAATGTACTCCTCATTTGTTGCTATTTTGCTTGAAGGCATAAGGGTAAGGATTGTTTTTCAGTAATTGTATTTCATGTATTTCCTGTGTTGGAGTGAACGTGGGCATCTAATTGATAAAGAAAACCTTACTGAATGAAACGATACGTCGCGGCAACACTTGAGTCTTTTTGTTCTTATGCAGTAGTTCTGATATAGTGCTCGCAAACTCATGGGCACACCTTTCTCATTGGCTGGCCCACTCCCAACACCCAAGAGCTGTCGGCAGATATGCGCTCCTAACAACTGTTCCCAACTTCTAAAGGTCTAGTCTATTTGATATGCACATCATAAGAGAGACCCGAATTAGTCTCCTTTTAGGTAACTGTATTTTTTTTCACCCCTATCTGTAATGTTGTTATCCCCCAATTTCAAGTCAATGTCTTCGCTTGCCTCTATTGCTGAGATTCTGTTTCCACGGAGATCTTTTTTATACACACACCTTAAACCTTAACGCAGCAATGCAGAACACGTGCCAACAAACATGGGCACGCTTCTCATCCGTACTCACTTCCTGTTCTCTCTCTGTTGCTATCCAGATAACAGTACGGTGCCCATAGTCATCTTGGTGGGAGGCGCTTCCTGTCAAAATGCAGGTCAACCCGAAAGTGATCCGCAGTCATACCAGCATGCGGGTGTCGTGCCAGGTTTGTGCAACACGGGGCCCACGTTCATTCATGGCCAGTTCAAAGACACAACAAGCTGCACCAAACTCTCCAGTGCTCCACGAAGGGCGAAGGCGCCCGGTGCCTGTAGAAGACACGTACGCCAGGAGCGTGGGGCTGTGACTGGGGAAAGGAATCCCTCCGCACCTGCTATTTCTATGAGGCTATAATCTTAACTCTGTCCTTCCAGTACAGTATATATCCTCCGCAGTCAATAACCTGTCTGCTGAACCTCCCGCTCTTCGGATTCTGAGCACGCGGGCTCTACAATGTGGACAGAGAAATAGCTTCACTCTGACACCTTTCTCCTGCATGCATTGATTTCCCATTGAGGCGGAGGGAGAGACTAGCATGGACGATATGCACGGAGCTCGTCTCCATTAAGCGATTTTTGTCTCGCTCGACTGATAGGGCCTCTCCGAACACCTGTAATCCTCCCCACTTTCAATTTTTATAACCCCCCCCCCCCATGCCTGCTGATGGAATACTGTATTCCAGACTCCTTTTCATCTCCAGATGTCCTTGACCATGCGGTTATGGCCAGGGACAAAAGGTATGAGTAATAAAGTTATAATTGATACAGAGATACAACAATGTGTGTGTGTGTGTGTGTGGGGGGGGGGATATATAGTTTTTCACTATATATACTGTTTTTATTTTTTTATTTTGTGCACAACACATGAAAAACTATTTTTGTTTTACAATACTGTTTTGTAGTTGAATGTGTTAAATGTTTGTTTATGTAAAGCTTTGCCCATATATTGAAATATGTCGTTTGAACTGAAAATTGAGAGACAGAGAGAGAGAGAGAGAGAGAGAGAGAGAAGACTGAAAAGAGTAATGTTGTTTGGTCTTTTCTTGTTGCCTGATACATACAATAAGTTTGGTTTATAACATACCATAGGCTATTTTCATGCCTGGAAACAGACTGAGAAACCAGATCCCACACCATGGAAGAAGACCACAGAACAAGCCCAGAGTCTGGCAGCATTAGTACGTTTGGATTACACAGGAAGTACACAGGAAGTGTTGCGGTAGAGATAGAGTGCCACACAGACAGCAGTGTAAGACAGAAAAATAATCAGAGAAATGATTTGAAAACCTGCATGTACATTTTTTTTTTCATGCAAAGCTCCACTCAAACCAGATTTCAACAAAACATGTGGAAAGTGTGGAAGTTGGACAGATTTGAGAAACTTTGAATGCAATAATGAGAATAAATGAATTTTTAGCACCTCTCACATTTATGCAACCCACAGCGCCGAGGAAGGACGTGCTAAACTGTAAGCCGTCAGTGATTCGTCACAGGAGAATCCCTGTCAGTGCTGGGGAGCTGTCAGTGCTGTCAAACACGGTTCAAACAGTGTTCTCTCACTGCCGATCTCCAGCAAGTCTCCTATGACTGTGTTCTGACTGCACCAAAGTTTGTTGGAAGTTCACATTCTACAGTGGAAATCCCTTACAAATGATTCAAACCTAACTTTCTCGACCGTCCTTGATAAATGCACAAGTCCTAAAAATAATGTTTTCACAAATGGTGCAGGGCCAAAGCATCAAAGGGCTTTAGGCATCACAAATAATAAAACAAGAACAAGGTTATTACTATTTTACTGTTGTAAATTAATAACCGGATATGTTGATTGGTGTGCCAACTAAAACTTGCCTTCAGTTACCATCTTCATATAACTTAATTTATTTTTATGTTTTATAAAGAAACAACAACAAAAAAACACAGAAAAAACACGGCATGGCAGAAATGATCATTATTATTATTATTTTTATCTCTCCAGTCTCTTTCCTTTGCTAGAACGTTTGATTCATTTAATTCTAATCTGCATTGCAAAAAAAACCTAACAAAAAAACCCTTTCAGAACTGTGGATTCGTTTGAACATTTTGTTTTGAGCGTTTTTTTCCGGCCCTTTCTCTCGTTCCTTCAAGATTATGCGGCGAATCAATCATCTCTGTGGCTCTTTCCCAGGTCATGTGAATAAAACGCTCTGCCGCCGCTGTCAGGTGGAGATGCCACACCGGGACAGTGACCTGGGGCGCTATTACCTTGGTCCCAGAGAGCCTTAATTACACTTGATAACCAATTGTCATTAACACCTCTGGCTTCAAGTGGCGGCCGAGTGCAAAAAAACCCCACGTTAGAATCACAATTGACTGCGCCGTTGAAAAGGCCAGCGGCGAAAGCTCCCGCCAAGGCCCTCGCTGATGTGCTGTAACTAAACGAGGCGATCCCCACCGTCGCCTCTGACTCCCCAAAGAGAGGGAGAAGTTGGGCGAAGCGAGGCAGCGCTGCCGCCGCAACAGCAGCACTCTGCCGTTATTATCTCCAGTCTAGCTCTGCGTTCGGCTTTATTTTGTTTTGGTTGACATCCGTATCCCATTAAGTGCGACAAAGCCCACTCTGCTGGCAGGGGGGGGGGGTGGGGACGCTGTGGAGTCACACCATTAACATAATGGAGAAGTTGTAGCGCGTTTTTCTATTTACCGTTCGCCCTGCGTGTGTCTTTTCCGCCTACCTCTGCGATATAATGAGCTGCAATTAGTAATATTGACTCGGCAGATAAGGGACGGCTTTTTGAAGTGGTGGCGGCTCCGACTTTGTTCTCGGTTCCGGGTTTTTATTTCGTGTTTGGAATGCAGCCGCTGGATCGTTTTCTTTTTTCCCCCCCTCCGCCCCCTCCCCTTTTTAATGGATCGTGCAGATTAATTCTTAGCATCGTTTTGATGTTATCAGCTTTTTTTTTGATTTCCAATTAAATTTCACTGCTTTTTATGAAGAATAATAACAACAACAGCTACAAAAAAAAAGAAAAGAAAACTACAATCTACAGTTAACTTGCTTACTGCTGCTGCTTCTGTCAAAAAGCATTTTAAATGATGTTGGTTTGACAGTGGTTCTAGGTTTGGGCAGTTCTGAGTTGTATGCGTGCATTTGCTTAAATGTGTGTGTTTGATGTGTGATGTAAATATATTTGTGTTACGTGTGCTTGTGTAGATGAGTTTATGCATGCGTGAATAGACTTGCTGTGGTATCTGAAATTTGTTTGTGGTTTTTGATGAGTGGTGTGTGTGTGATGTGTGCGAGTGTATGATGCTTGCTCATACCTGGATGTGACCATGTGTGTATGGTGTGTGGTGTGTGTGCATGTGATGCTTGTGTGTGATCTGGGTTTGTTTGTTTAAGTGCTCGTATTTGTGTGGCATGCATGTGTCTGTGGTTTGTGGTGTGTATGGGGTGTAAGGTGTGTGGTGTGTTTGTGTGTGTGTGGGGTGTAAGTTGTGTGGTGTGTGTGTGGGGGGTGTAAGGTGTGTGGTATGTGTGTGGTAGGCTTGTGTGTATGGAGTGTAAGGTGTGGGTGTGTGTGTGTGGGGGTGTAAGGTGTGTGGTGTGTGTGTGTGTGTGGTGTGCATGGTGTGCATGTGTGTATGGGGTGTAAGGTGTGGTGTGTGTGCATTTATGTGCGTGTGCATGGGGCGTGTCTGTGTGTTTCTGTGCGTGTGTATGGGGTGTGTGTGTGCGTTTCTGTGCGTGTGTACGGGGTGTGTGGTGCGTGTATGCGTGCATGGGGTGTGCTGTGTGGGTGTGTGTGGGTTGGAGCAGGCCTGGTGCTGTCCATCAGAAAGGACAGCCCTGCTGCGCCCCTGGGACAGGGCGGCTGTGCGCAGGGACAGCTGCTGCAGTCTGTCAGCTGGGGGCCAAACAGGGGCCCCCGCCCTGTCTGCCTCTGACCTCCTGGGAGCAGTAACGCTACACCGCCCGGCCTGGGGGTGAGGGCGGGGGCGGGTGGGGGGGAATCACTGGCCTCCTGTATCACTGTGGGCAGGAGGGGGCACAAGAGCCCCCCCTTCCCCGCCCTTCCCTTCCTCCGGAACTCCAGGAATGTCTTCTGGCACCTTGCGGTCCGGCGCGAATGTTTACGCATGTGCGGGCACGAATGATTAACTGCCCGCTCGGACATGGTCCATTTCCGTCACGGTGGACGCGACTCTGCTTTCCCCGACCTCTTACTGTAGGTGGGGGGGGTGCGAGAATGCTACACAGAGGCCCCGCCTAACAGCGTGTCCAGCACGTTTCTCCCGGGCTGCATTACATTGTCTACTGGGGACAGGCGTTGTTCATTTTCTCGACGGGGCCTCCCTGTGCCTGCGCACCGACTGAGGCCAGTGTTGCGTTGTATGTCTTCCGTCCTTTCTGCAACAGTGCCTACGTGCGATTGGTTCCGCCAGGCACAAGCAATTAAGGGGGAAAATAAGGGATTAGCATTTGTGCCGCGCGGCGCAGTGTCCCTTCCCGGATGAACGCGGCACTTATTCAGCCCTCACCTCCATGAAAGACAACCTCCAGCGATCGTAATGGAGGCCTTGTATTGTGCTGGGACTTCGTAGTTCCATCACAACCCTTTCTTTTATGTGGAAACTGATACCCGTGTGCACATGCATCGCAGGTAGACATTACACCTGAAGTACAGAATCACTCCGGCCTCTGTTCTTTCCCCTCTGCCGGTTGTATATCAGGGTCGTGCAGGTCCCAACTAATACTGAACCGGGGGTTTACTGTGCGTCCGTCTCTTGTGGTGGCTTTTAAAAAATGGATCTCAACGCCCTGCTCTGCTCCCTACCCATCTCGCCTATTAGGATTACCCACGTATTTGGATTTTATTGGATTGTCTGGCCTTTTTAAAAACAAAAAGGAAACCCCTTCCCGGCTTCAGGAGGTGTCACACGCCATGTGACACAACCCGGATTGGAATGGAACAGCAAGACGCAGGGAATGGAGTTATCGGACTGTGGACTGTGGATTTTATTTTCTATTTTCTCTCCCACAGGGAGAGAGGGAGAGAGAGAGAGGGAGAGAGAGAGAGAGAGAGAGAGAGAGAGAGAGAGAGAGAGAGAGAGAGAGAGAGAGAGAGAGAGAGAGAGAGAGAGAGAGAGAGAGAGAGAGAGAGAGAGAGAGAGAGAGAGAGGAGAGAGAGAGAGAAGGGGACTGCAGGAAAACATTCGCTGTGTGGCTAAATATGGCGCGGAGGCACACAGGTACAATTAGATCATTCTAATGATCTAGCTGCCCTGCCAGCAGGCGTGGCCTTTAATCACAATTAACGTTTGAGGACGTGAATGCGTACTGGCGTACCACTTATGTGCACCCCTGCTTATATACCATCACGAATAACAATATTTGTTATGCGGGGTTTTGCACGCGCATCTCCTGGATTGTCTCATGCGTAAATTAACGTGAGGATTATTTGCGCCATTATTGCCGCCTCAAACCCCCAGAGGGAATAAGACCTGTCTCCTGTCACCCAGCTGCCGTGTGCGCCCTGTTCTCCTTACCATCGGGCGGCTAATGCTTCTTATTAAGAGGTGCTTAAGTCAGAACGGAGATCATTTAAAACACGCCCTTCACTGCCCTGACAGGAAGTTGTGTGCTTCCCTTTAAAGAAATTACTAAATACAAATATGTAACCTAAAGCTTTTTATTGTTTTAATTTGCATTTGTGAGTCTTATTATTTTTGCTCTCTGGCAGGCATACTTACTTAATTAAAGACTCGTCTTGTGGAAGGCTTATCGCAACAACGTTGCACCACCTCCTATAATACCACCCGGTGTTTTATTTCCATAAATCACAAATGGAGACAGCAAAGGGGGAAATTCTGCATCTTTTTATTTATTATTCTTTTTTTCTGTTGTCACGTGACAGGGCCTTGTGCACGTCCCCGTTGTGCTGCCCTGGAGCTGGAAACTCATTATTTCTTAAATGCAAAGGAGTAAAAGATTGCGTTACTGTACATTGAGGGGATAGCATGGCAGCTGCGGGTGGCACACTTACTTATTTTGCATACGTTTTCCCCTTCACGCCTCATCTCTGTGGTAAATTGCGTGGGTTGATTCTGTTCACGGTCTGCCGCTTGGCAGGATATTGGTATTAATTGTTCCTCTCGTTCCTTATCCATTCAGGAAGGCGAGCTCCTTCGCTCTCTTTGTCAGGCCAATATGTAGTCCTCCCTTGCCAAATGTTATCGTTGGTATCGTTGTGATTGCTGACTTTTTTTGCAAAGGTCACTGCGCCCACATTGTCCAGGCTCGGTAAGAGCCCCCTTGCGTGTAAAAGGAAATAGAAGGAGAGGCGATTTCAGCCCAGACAAAGGGAAAGATGATGGATATGCATCAGTTTATCTGTTCCCGGAGAGATTCAGCCTCTTTGTGCCTTTTAATAAAAGCAAAAAAGGATGTTTTTGAGGTTATCATCGGAAAGAGCCACGGTGTAAAGGGATGTCGTGTTGGGTCCCTCGAGTGGTGCAACTGCTAAAGGCAGTTGTTCTAAGTGCAGGTTGGCCCACTGCAGCCTGCGTTCGAGTGTCCCATTTGGGGGTTGTGATTGGCTGTCTGCCCCCGGCGGGAGGGAAGCCGGCATGAGTTTGACTGTGTGACTGTGTGTCAGAGTCTTTAACCCTTTGAGGAGTACTGTCGCACTGTGATATTTATTCTAGAACACGCCGTAACATTCTAGTCGATTCTAATTGATGACATCATAAAGGGTTGCTAAAGACAACCTCAAAGAACTGTAAAATTCCAGAATAGAACACTGTGAATTATAACTAGAACTCGAAAAAAAAATCCCTGTCGCTTGTAAAGGTACAGACACATGGAGCTTGGAGAGGAATCCTGCTGCTATGACGACCTGAAGTTCTCTGTTGTGTAGAACATCTGAGATACGAAACTCAGAGTTACGGACTACTCCTGGTTTGATTAATGGTCATTAACATAAACTAAGGTATGTAGTATACAAAATGAGAATAGCCTAGCCTTATCTTTGAAAGAACAAGGCTACAGTCATTTAAGTAATGTTGCAAATCAATAAAAAAGGTTAAATTCCTGAAACTGGTGTATTTTGATGTCTCTTCCAAACGGCCTCCATTCCCGGTGCGCTTCTGTCTCTGATGTTCTTGTTTTTGTCTCATGTTAAACTTTGATGTGGGGTAGGTGGTGGAAGAATCTCCTCACAAGCCCTCTAATTTCCTCGTGCGCTGTTTGTGAAGTTTAAAAGGGAAGTTCCCCATTTTTTCTGTAATGCTCAGGTGGTCTGGCGCTCAAATCTTTGCTCTTAAGAAAATACCTTTTCAAAGCACCCTAAATCACCCAGTTGAAGAGGAGCCTCTTGAGCATGAATGCCATGCGGAACAACAAACTTCAAATTGTCCGACACTTGTCAAAGTGCAGTTTCTCATCAAACTGTATCACTGATTGCCTTGCTTGGGATTTTTGTTTGGGCTTAGTGAATTTACGTTCGCACCCAGCAAATTAAAATGTATTATGCATCGAATAAGAGACTCAGCGGTTTGCATTGGCCCCATTTGATTTACAGTTTGCTTTGTGAGAACGCGTGTTGCTCTCCTATTCCGCATTGGGTTATCGAAACGCTGAGACGCTGCCACTGAATATACTCCCGAACTGAAAAGATGAATACGATGTATTGCTCTTAGTAATTTCTCAGTGATAATGTACGAATCACGAGTCTTCTGCAGTCGTTTTGTGAGGATTCCTCCGTTCCCTTTAAAACCGAAAACATTTAAAACTCACGCTTTATATTGCCAATTCTCAACAGCTTCTTACCCCTGCCTCTGGAATATTCATAAGGGTTATTTTTGTACAGTAAACTTAATAAAATCCTTGAGTATTCAGCTTTGTGACTTCCTTTTGCAGCAAAGCCACTGCAGCATGGGGCAGATATGCTGTCTTTCACTGAGCTTTCAGTCTCTGTGAGAAATCTTTGCTGTTCCGTGTCAAGCTCAGCGTTGTGGGGATTTGCGATACTCCACCCTGGAAGAGGCGCTCCCCTTCCCACGTCAGGAAGAGGGGAGCGTCCTGACGTCCTGACCCAGATGAAGAGCGGCTACAAGTATGTATCAATGTGCAGGGGCCTCCCGGGTGGTGTAACGGTAGAACGTCCGACGCGGCCCACTGCCATCGGCGTTCGATTCCACCAGGTCGCGCCAGTTTCGGCTCTGGTCGGGAGTGCCACTAGGGGGCGGCAATTGGCTGTCGCCCCAGGGTGGGGGGAGGGAAGCCGATACGAGCTCCCTGCGTATGGGAGTGGCCCTGTGTGCATACTGGAGTTACGGCGACGGTTTAGTGGGTTCTGGCTCGCAAGAGGCGGTGCTCCGCGCATGTCACTGCCAGTTTCAGGAGAACGGAAGTAATACTGTTAGCCTTAATTATGTAAAATGCAAACACATGCACCTGTGCGCTGAGCTGGGCGAAGTCAACCTAACAAACCACATACACCTATGGCCTGAGCTGGGCGGAGTCAACCTGTTCAACCTTCTAGGAAATGGTGGGGGGGGCGGTCCCCTGACAGAAACCCTCAGTGCCATGTGTCATAGGGGGGCCCCGAAACAGCCATGACATGGAACCCCCCGCTGGGGAGAGAGAAGCACGGGGGCCATCAATAAGAGTGAAGCATTGCTCCTGAGCTGATGGCACACCGCCATGTTGACTGCGGCCCGGCGCGATCTCCATGGCAGCGCGGAAGGGGCACTCCATCACCGCGGCGACCCCCTGTTCCACTGATGGATGCCTCCCCCTTCCCCACCCCCTGCCCCTAGCAGGCACGTCCCGGAAACACAGCTGACGTGGGGGTGGTTCGCCACCATCAAATTGCACCCCTCCTTCAGGAATAAAAAAAGAAAACACACACACACACGAGCAGAGTTGGGCTGTCTGTCATTCTTTCCCTGACACTTGACTCCGCTCGCGCGGGTGTGTGTGTGTGTGCGTGTGTAATTTTTTGTTGAATTCCTGAAGGAGGGGGTTGCGATTTGATGGATTGCAAAGCGGGAATATTCCATCGATTGATGGAGCATGGGCTTTTTTCATATCTGACAAGCAAATTTAGTCCTGCTTTTGCTCTCTTGGATATTTGTGCCTTTTTGTGTCGGGGCTGGATTGTCAGGTAGCCGCGTGGCTCCTCCCAGCAGCCCAGGGACATTGCGTCATCGCCGCGATTTGCTTCCCCTCACTGAAGGGGTTCAGCGCGCCGTGAGTTGCGGCTTACCCAAGCCCACAGCCCAAAACCCCTGAATCTAGAACGTAGAGTGAAAAAAAGAGAAAAGAGATCATTACCCTGATAACGAGACAGGAAAAAACTAAATTCTCAGCCATCGTGCTTCAACAAAACATCTGGGATATATGCTTCAAACAGTTGCACTCATCTAATATTTGGTATATGAATCTACAGTATATTGAATTCCTATTCCAATTGATTCGCAAGTAAGGTGGATGAAGGCTCTGTAGGCTATAAGCCGATGGCTCCATTCTTAACATCGTTTCATGGACAGATACGTTTTATTTTTAACCACAGCGCTGCGGTTAAATAAAGTACACACTTAAAAGTCTACGTTGAATTAATTGAATGAATTTAGTATACATTTAAAAGTCTGCCTAACAATAAAACAAAGATGACATATTATCATAGCACGTTCATCAATAACAGCTGTCTAAAAGAAACGTGTATTTATCCCAAATAAGAAAAATAACTGCACGGGCAGATGCTTGTAACATTTCTGTACACCGTGTCGCTTCTACTCAAATTTAAGCATGCTTGAAGAACCCATCTCTGAACATCCGTAAAACAACAAAAGATGACTGATGAGTGGGAAAAGCAGACAGCAGGAAGAAAAGAGTCCTGACTCCCTCTCTCCCTCTCTCTCTCTCTCCCTTTCTATCCTCTCTTTATCTCACGAGCCCCAGCAGTCAAGAGCAAATTCGCTCAAACTTCCCCTTCCTTTGTTTCTCGTCTTGTTGAGGTTTTTCGATGTCTGGGGGCAGCAGAGAGGGTGAGGGAGAGAAAGAGAGAGAGGGAGTGTGAGAGAGATATGCGCTGACAAAGTTTCTCTGTATCCCTCAGCCTCCTCGTGGGTTGGCCTCGTGTTTGTCTGGGCAAGTTTGGGATTCCAATCACATCCCCCCCTCTTTGGAAGGTCAGGGAGAAGAATGGGAGACATGTTAGCTTTGCTCTTTTGAAAGAGAAAGAAAGAAAAGACAAGGGTCAGCAAGGGCAGGGTATTGGAAGTGGGGGCAGGGGGGGGGGGGTGTGGGGGGTAGGAGAAAGGGAAAATAATATCTGGAAAAACAAACGCAACGATTAACAATCCACCTCTCAATATTGGCATGTGTACGCTATAAGAACCGTCACTCCACGCGGCTTAACACCCGCGGCCAGAGCCCCCTGGCCTTCTTTAGAAAGAATTCACCAAAGAGGAGGGTGTGCGATGTGAACATTTTCGCCGTTAAAATCAAACCACTCTTCCTGGGCTGCGTGTTGCTATGTTTCAAGGTCTCACTGCAGAGACAAACAGTTGGTCAGACAGGATTGAAATATAAATACTGACACAAATATAGACACACTGAGTCATGTCTGGTTGGGAGGAGGTCATGGAGAAAGCTGTGGCTAAACACAAGCAAAGTGTGAAAACTGTCTTTCTTGTCTTATCTTTTTATCTTTCTTTCATGCCCACTTGTACGTTTCATTTTCTCGATGTGGGGAGACTTTTGGGTCGGCTTATCGAACACTGTCGATGTGCAGGTTAAAACAGAAACAAAACGTGGTGTTGTTTTCGATCTTGCAAAGCATTCGCTATTGTAACCACGTTGTGCACCTCCCACCCATTGTAGGGAGTCACCTTTTCCAAAATGCTGTTTGTTGTATAAACCTGTCAATCATCCCTCACCACCAGATCTTCTATTAGTTTATATAACTCACCCATGAAGTGCACAGAGACTAATTTAACCCATTAAAGTCATTCCAGTGATGTCTGCTGCAAGCTGGCAAATGGCTGAAGCTGGGCAGGCTGGGCTTGGTTAGTACTTGGATGGAAAACTAAGTTGCTGCTGCAAGCGGTGTTGGTGGGGCAGTAGGGGGCGATATTCCCTCAGGACTAAATAAGCCCCAATACTCCAGAGCAGTGGCGGGGACACTGTGCTGTAGGAGATGCTGATCAGATGAGACGTTAAACCGAGGTTCTGACCGTTAAAGTTCCCATGGCACTTATCGCAAAGAGTAGGGGTTCCCGAGTGTCTTGGCAAAACTCCCAACATGGCTCTCTCAACCTGCCACCTAATCATCCTCCGGTTTAATTGACCCAAACATTTCCTCCCTCTCCACCTCATCTGATGTGTGGATGAGCGTTCTGGAGCAAAATGGCTGCCGCGCATCACCCAGGTGTGTGCTACACATTGGTGGTGGTTGGGGTGAGTCTCTTCACTGTAAAACAGTGACATGACATGAAAAATGCTGTACTGTCTCCCCTGTTCATAATTTGGTCCTGCTGGCTTCTCATATCACCATTTTGACCTCTAAAAGCAGTGGGAGTGAGACAGAGAGAGGGAGAGAGAGGGAGGGAGAGAGAGAGAGAGAGAGAGAGAGAGAGAGAGAGAGAGAGAGAGAGAGAGAGAGAGAGAGAGAGAGAGAGAGAGAGAGAGAGAGAGAGAGAGAGAGGTTGGTTCCTTCTACATTGTGTGGGATTGTTATATTTATTGTAAATATAAACATATAAACAACGAACAGGGGACAAATCCTCACACAGGAGCCCGGAGCTAGATAGTGGGGCTGTCACATCGATTGGGCACGGTGGGGAAGCCCCCAGAGTTTCGGCAGATCGTGCGGATCCCGTTATCGCGGAGCGGCACGAGCGGAGTCAGCCCTGCCGCCTGCCTGCTCACATGCATCTTTAGCCCCTGTGCATCGTGGGTAAACGGCCGTGGTCACGTGAGTCCCAGACGCCTCGCTGATACCCACTCGCTCATGCGTGCAAAAAAAACGTTGACTTCTCAGGGTGCAAGGCTACTCACACACACATTAACGACACACAGGTGTCAATCAATCGATTGGAGATGCGCTGGCTGAGTGTGTAAAGTCCTCATTGCTGTGGAGAGGATGGGGCTTTTTTCTGAGCTTTAAAACATGACACCACGATTATTGTGCCGTGTTTTAAAGGAAAGCAATAAAGGATATTTGCTAACTGCATATTTTTCAGTGAAGCAATTTTCTACCTCATTCGTTGCAACATCAAATGTATTATGTGTTTATCAAAATTCTATTTCCCACCCTCAAGTTTGGATCTCCTTCTGTTTGTCTCTGACAGACTAGATTAGTGGTTCTCAACTCTGGTCCTGGAGAAACACAGGGCTACGCAGTTTTTTTGGTTTCACCTTAAAATCAGCAACCAATTTATACACAAGAAACTAGGTGAGGTAAGTGACTTCTGCAATCTGCTTACACTGCCTGCTTATCACTGCTTTAATTGATCAATTAAGTGCTGAGCAACAACGAAAAACCAGCACACCCTGCGGCTCTCCAGGACCAGGATTGAGAACCACTCGACTAGACACTACAGATGTAGCTATTCGAATGACTTTTAAACAAGTTCATTCAAGAGAACAGTAATGGCTTTGGCAAAATCACAAAATGGTACAAAACAAAACATATACAGTACATACAGTGGGATAGAATATGACTTCTGTTGTCTGATCATGCCATTGGCACGTTGATTCTGCTATATGTCACCGATAAGGTTAAATAAATTGGTGCCCGTTAAACCATGCTGAAAAGCCAGCGACTCCCATGGTGCTTTCAAGATCAGAGGTTCTCAAAGAGAGGATTCGGAACTGAGGGCGTTAACTTGCCTGTCAAAAACATTCCATTCCTCCTAGGTAAACCGCCAGTGGAGTCGAGGTAGTTACCTCAGCTGAAAGACCCGGACGACCTCATAGCTTCGAGGTGCCAAAAAAACCCTCAAGAAAACAAACAGACAAACAAAAAAAAAAAGGGAAAGAAAATGTTGAAATAGAAGCGTTGCTCTCTCACAGGGGTGTAATTTAAATTCCTCTGTGAAATGCGGTGGGGTGTTATGGCTGTGTCGTTTCTATTGCGGCCTCTCTGGAGTTTTTCTCTCACCTCTCTGCTGCAGGTTATCGCAGCTTGAGGCTACAGATAGGCACAAACAAATAAGGACCCTCACGTGCTCCAAGGTTCAAAGTGTATTTAGCTGAAGTTCCTTTTGCTGTAGCTAAGCAAGGTGCTTCCAGCATCACTGTTTTGTTTTATGATACTTGCATAGCAGAGTGTGGAGAGGAAGGCAATGAATAAACAGGTCACACTTTTTTTTTTCTTTTTTCTTTTTTTAAAGAGCCAAATATGAACTCTTAATCACTCGGGCGGTCATGCCCCCAATCCTCTTGCCGGTGACCCTGCACAAAGGTTGACCTTTTGACCCACAGGTGGCAGGCGTGACCGCCCTGGGGCGGGGGCATGGGAAATTTGGGTGGGGGGAGGGGGTTGGATCAAGGGCCTTGAGGTGGTCACCCTCGCGATGGAGTCTTGCTCCCTCACCCCTGTTTGAATGGGTAATGAGCTTTCCTTCACTGCGAGCCCTCAGCGTTTCCATTGTGACATGACAGCTTTTTCCATTGTGACATCACAGCTTTTCCATTGTGACATGACAGCTTTTTCCACTGTGACATCACACCTTTTCCATTGTGACATCACAGCTTTCCGGTTCTCTCTCACCCTCTCTCTCTACCCAGGCTCTACCCAGGGGAGCAGGAGAGCTTTGTACTTATAGTCAGCTAAGTTTGTACTTATAGTCAGCAGTTGTTGGTGGCTTGTACCACCTTGCAAAGGAGTCTTTGCTAGCGATCAGCGCATCTCTCTCGTCCTTTGCTTGGTGGACTGCGTCGATGAAGCATGAGCCCTGAAATTCTCCGAAAATCTGGGCGACATTGCAGCAAACAGCAGCCTCATCCACACCTTTCACATTCTCCCTTCCAGACCGTCCCCCCGACCGCCCCCCACCCCTCCCCCGGTCCGGGCTCGTGGCCCAGGTTCTTTTGTTTGCGTGGAACACAATATGACCATTGATCGACTGTCTGGTCGCATCTATTTTTAGACTATCACATTTACAGAAACCAAGTCTAAGTCTGTTGGTGATTCACATCAGGAAGCAAAGCTAGTTATCAATGAAACCTGCAGGTCTAATTCCATGCCCGTGGCCCGGTGTTCGAGATTACGCACACCCTAAAGAACATGCCCATACAGATAGCTGTTTACATCCCATTAAGAAGTGGGTTGCTCTGGTATTTATGACCCAGGAGGGTGCACATGCAGGAATGCAAGCAGGTTTCAGCCAGTGGAACTTGCACCAACCTTGTTGTTGAAAGATAATTTCATCCATATTCAATTTTTCAAGTTTGTTGTCTCTCCATTGTTATTGTAGCATGCCTTTGACGTATAAACATATTTTTTTACAAGTGAACCAAAAAAATAATATATATTCAAGTTAATACTAATGAAAATATATTTTTCTGTGCAATTTCTACAATCTCCCCCATAATGCATTTCGAGCAGAGAAGGTAAAAGTAGAATATCCATTCAAATCCCTGACTCTTTGCCACACTGAATATAGGCTGAGGAAAGAATACAGAAGAGATGTCGAGCTTAGCCAGGAGTGAGAGAGACATCGCGTTGTGGTTGCAATACGAGAAAAGGGGGAAACGAGAATGAAAACTGGGCACCAGTCTCAAAGTTGTGAGGATGTCTCATTCTCTATCACTCTCTCTATTGCTCGCTATGTTTCTCTGTCTCTCTCTGTCTCAGCCTCCTTCTCTTTCTCTGTCTTGCTCACTTTCTATCTCTCTCTCATAATCACTCTCTCTCCTCTCTCTCTCTCTCATGCTCACTCTCTCTCATTCTCTCTCTCTACTTCTCTCTCTCTCATTCTCTCTCCCTCCTTCTTTCTCTCCTGCTCATTCTCTCTCTCATTCTCTCTCACGTTCTCTCTCTTGCTCTCTCTCTCTCTTTCTTGCTCTCATGCTCTCTCTCCTTCCTTCTCTTTCTCTCTCTCTCTCTCCTGACTTGCAGCCATTAATGCGGGAGTTGTGTCACATTACAGTTTTTCTCAATCGTTTAAACACGTTTTCTGAAACTATCGCTCAATTTCTCAAAACTCTAAACACAAAACTGAAAAGAGTTAACCATTTTGGCAAAACTCCACAAATCTCTTGCAAAATGAAACACTGCACTCAAAACCATGTTCTCTCTTCTCAAAACTGATTCTTTCCACCAAAACGATACACACAGCTATCAGATGAATATCTCTTACAGAGCATCAATTAAACACTGGTGTAATACATTTAAAACACAACCATCAAAATACTGTTTATATATGTTTTGGCTTCATGAGGCCATGTTACATATTCAATTGTATAAAATTGTTTCCTTTTTCTCCTTTAAGGTTTAGGTTTTTTTTTTGTCTCAAAATAGGTAGCAATTTTATGGTACAGTATAAAGACTGTTGCCATATTATAATACAATACTGTGAATATATCATATAAATATTGCATTGACACAATCATTGTATCAGAATAGGATACAATGCACATTTGTCTGTCCAATGAGCTCCAGTTGGGCTAAACTCACAACCCTGCTTCCCAGAGTCATACTGTAAACTTACAGTTCAATATTGTTAGAGTTCTGAGAATACACAAATGTTACCTATTTTGGCAAAACTCTGTGAGATCAGTGCACAAATACAAAAAGGTAACAAAGCAAATATTTATTTGTTACTGTAAAATACAGTAAAATGTTCATAGACCCACAAAAAATTTACAAAAATAAATACAGTAAAATGAGGTGAAACAGGTCTACATCAGTCATCCCACCTCCGATCCTGATCAGGCCAGAGGACCTCATCTACATCGCATGCAATGTTCTCCCTGGCCAAGCAGCGGAGGAAAAAGCGCCTGACGTAGCGGATCCACCCCTGGCATGCGTCTGCGTGGATGTCGTCACACGCCTCCTCCATTGCCTGGAGTAGGGCCACACGCTCGTGGGGTTTGCGATCATATACCTTCCACCGCCATGCTGAAAAGAATTATTCGATTGGATTTAGAAATGGGGAATATGGTGAGAGGTAGAGAACTGAAAAATGTGGGTTGTTAGCGAACCAGTTGTGGACCAGAGCAGCCCGGTGGAAACTTACATTGTCCCAAATGACAATGTAGTTGGGCTGCTCTGGTCCCTCTTTCTGTGGGGGGATGAAGATATTGTTGAGTGCATCAAGGAAGGTTAGCAGACGGGCAGTGTTGTAGGGACCAAATTGGGCATGGTGATGGATGACCCCACGGTGACCAATGGCTGCGCACATGGTCACATTTCCCCCACGCAGGCCAGGGACATCGACGATGGCACAGTTGCCAATGATGTTCCTCCTCCGCCGCCTGGTCCTGGTCAAGTTGAACCCTGCCTCGTCAATTAATATGTATTCATGTGGAGCAGCACTGGCATCAAGTTCAAGCACTCTGAAAAAGAGAAAATGACCATTTCAGACAATAGGCCTACATACAGGACCAGCTATAAGTCTACATACAGGAACACTGAGGTGCATAGTGACATGTCTATACAGAGTACTGAAAGGATGTGGTCAGTTACAGTAGCCTGCTGTACTCACTTGCACATATTGGTAACGTAGCTCCTTCACTCTGTCAGTGTTGCGCTCAAACGGTACGCGATATATCTGTTTCATTCGAAGCTGGTGTTTCTTCAGGACATGATCTATTGTGGACAGGCTGACCTGGTCAATGTTTGGGAAGAGGACATTGTCTTGTATGACTCTGTCTTTACGTAATTTCCCTCAGTGTAATGACATTACAGTATTAGCCAACACCATGTTGATTATGGTGGTCTCTTGCTCATCTGTAAATTTCCGACCTCTGACACCTTGCTTTGCTGGTCGTCCTTCTATTCTGTGAAAAGTATATACAGTATAGGCTACACATATTGCATAAATGTAAAACAAAACAACATTACACTATACATTTCTCTAAGTACTGTATATATTGTGGTGTCCCCAGGGGTTGGGCGACACTCACGGACTTTGCAGAGGGCGTAGGCAAGTTCAAGAACCCAGAGAAGGCAGTATTCAAACACAAAATGATAATTTATTTAACTAAACTCTTGACAACACAAAACAAAGGGTGGGGTCTCGGGGGAACACAAACACATAAAGTCCACAAATCCTTATCTCGTTGTCCAAGTCCGTTCCGTTGTCCAAAATCCAGTTCCAAGTTCCGTAATCCAGTCCGTAGTCAAAAGCCAAAGCAATCCAATTTCAAAGACACACACACAAAAACACACTCCAACACTCTCTTTAAATCCTGGCTGGTCAACCGACTTCCACAGGTCTCTCTCTCTCTCTCTCTCTCTCTCTCTCTCTCTCTCTCTCTCTCTCTCTCTCTCTCTCTCTCTCTCTCTCTCTCTCTCTCTCTCTCTCTCTCTCTCTCTCTCCATTTTGTTGTGCAGCCCCTTGTGCTGCCACAATATCCATAGAAACCATAAAGTTACATTACTGTAATTACTGTAGAGAGTATAGAAGGCTACTGACGTGGTTACTTACCTATTCTCATCTCTAAATGCCTGGATAACTGAGGCTACCGTGAAGCGGCTCAAATTCGGCTGGACTTGCTGCCCAGCTGCGGTCATTGTTAGGCCATGATTGAGCACATAGTCAACCAAAGTTGCGCGGATTTCATTAGAAATATTGGCGTGCCTTCCTCTTCCTCTTCCTCTTCCTCTTCCTCTTCCTCCTCTTCCTCTTCCTCTTCCTCTTCCTCCTCCTCTCTGTTCTCCATGCTGCTCCATTTTTTCCCCCCAACACAGTAGAGGTCACCTGAGGCCTATTTTATGCTCTGACACATGATTGAAGTGTTTTGTCAATTGAGTTTGAACAGGTGAGAAGTGAGTGAGACCATTTGGTAATTAGGGTGTGGCATTTTGAAGGCCAGTGTTTTCCAGGTGAACAAAGTGTGCTAAATGATGAGATTTGTGCTTAGAGTTTTGCAAACATGTGATTTAGAATTGCTATTTGAGTGAAAACTATGGAATTGTGCTTAGAGTTTTGCAAACATGTGATTTAGAATTGCTATTTGAGTGAAAACAATAGAATTGTGCTTAGAGTTTAGCAGTCTGGAGTTTTGTTGTTGATACATGAGCTTCAAGTTTTCAGAATTGTGTGCATAGTTCCATTTTTTGTGTGTATACAATGGAGAAAAACTGTAATGCCCCGCCCTTCATTTCAACACCAGAAAATAAGCTTCTGATATTCCAATATGGCCCCACAGGTGCTGCGTGAATTTGAAATAGTACGACAGGCACCTTAAATAATATGGAAAACGGACACAGCATGACGGTATTCATCCTGCTGTAAAGCTGTATTCATTCAGTCTAAGGCATACAAAAAAACAGGAAGATACCTGGTGACTATGTGTGGGAACCCCCTTTGGGGTAGGAAAGGCGGAGGGAAGGCCCTCTGATTTACCTCTTGTTCTAAAGTGATTTACGGTAAAAGCGGATAAATCGTTGCGAGATATACCGCGGTCAGAATTAAATTCTCTGCACGCACTTCAAACGCTGATGGCTCTCATCTCCATCTCTGCTCCTGCAGGCCTAGCGGGGGAGAGAGGAGAGGAGAGGAGAGGAGAGGTTAGTGGAAGATGAACTGGGCACTGACAGTGTGGTGTCTTTGGAAGAATTACACGGAGTCTCCCATACGGAAGAATGTAAATCAATCTTAAGCCATTTTCTCCTTTCTGCCGTTACTACTGCGATATTGACCTGCTGTTGCATTGGAGAGAGAGGCACGTTTGGAAATTCAATTTCTCGCCCGCACCCCCGCCCCTCCCCCCACCCACCTGGGAATCTGCTCACCGTTTTCTTTTTCTTCGAATGCGTTCAATAGTGATATGCATGTGAGGGAAAGCCTGCCTTTGAGCCAGGGAATATTGTGTGCATATACACTCACACACACACACACACACACGCACATATACAAACACAACTGTATGGGCACACATGCACACACAGACATGCACGCACATACAGTACATGCACACACATGCACATACACAAACACAAATGTACGGGCACATACACACTCACACACACACACACACACACACACACACACACACACACACACACACACACACACACACACACACATATAAACAGACACACACAAACACACACACACACACACTCCTGTGACATTCCCTCTCCCTCACTATTTAGTGTAAGGTCTGTGTTCCAGTATGCAGTGGACATGAAGCCATTCCTACACACTTTGGATGGAGTCCATCATACAGCAGTCCCTGTGTAATTACCATGGCTCATACTCCCTCGCTGAACGCAAAAACACCCACAACCATTCTTCATCTTCATTTGCACATTTTACAGAGCCATAGAGCATGGATCTCAGGTCTCTCCTCACAATGCATATATGTGTGTGTGTGTGTGTGTTTCTGTACCTGAAAGAGAGATAGAGAGTGTGTGTGTGTGTGCCTGTATGTGTGTGTGTGTGTGTGTGTGTGTGTGTCTGTGTGCGTGTTTATGTGTATGTGTGCGCGTGTGTGTGTGCGCGCGTGTGTGTGTGTGCATGCGTGTGTGTATGTGTGTGTACCTGAAAGAGAGATAGAGAGTGTGTGTGTTTGTGCATGTGCGTGTGTCTGTCTGTGTGTGCGTGTGTACATGCACGCATGTATGTGTGTGTGCGTGTGTGTGTCTGGGGGGGATAGTAAAGATGACTGCCTTACATATTAATGCTTTCCTCTCATGTTATTATGCGGTACTGAGATTAGACCTCTGGGTAACATCATGGATGCACACAGAACACAGCGACCCTTTGGCTCAGCAGACACCTACAGACCTCCTCTCCTCTCCTCTCTTCTCCTCTCCTCTCCTCCCCGCTCCTCTCCTCTCTGCTCTCAGCTCACTCCAGTCTTCTCTTTGATATTTGCTCAAGTGCTTTACTTTAATCTATATTACTCTGCGCTCTTTGAGACATCTGGGAGAACACATACCTATATATTTTCCGCCCTCAACGTTCTATAGCCCTGCCCACAGGCTGAAATGAAAGGCAAAGGGGTTGGGTGGGTGAGAGGTGACAGAGGTGCTCCCTGCCACCTGTATAAGACAAACGTGGAACAGATCCAGGGATCTGGACTGTGTTGCTTTCTGTGGAGGGAAAACATAGGGGAGATTTGCTGATCTGTTCTTCTCCCTGTAGAGTCGGTGTGCTGATCTGAGAGAGAGAACGAGAGTGATTCAGAGATTCAGAGAGTGTGTGATCGCGAGTGTGTGCGAGACAGACAATCAGAGCGTGGGAGAGAGCGTGTGTGTGTGTGAGAAAGAGAGTCAGAGTGTGTGAGAGCAAGCTCGCGAGAGAGAGAATCATATAGTGTGTGTGAGAGCGAGTGTGTGTGAGAGAGAATCAGAGAGTGTATGAGAGCAAGCGCGTGAGACAGAGAGTCAGAGAGTGTGAGAGTGAGTGTGTGTGAGAGAGAGAATCATACAGTGTGTGTGAGAGCGAGTGTGTGTGAGAGAGAATCAGAGAGTGTATGAGAGCAAGCGCGTGAGACAGAGAGTCAGAGAGTGTGAGAGTGAGTGTGTGTGAGAGAGAGAATCATATAGTGTGTGTGAGAGCGAGTGTGTGTGAGAGAGAATCAGAGAGTGTATGAGAGCAAGCGCGTGAGACAGAGAGTCAGAGTGTGTGAGAGCAAGCTCGCGAGAGAGAGAATCATATAGTGTGTGTGAGAGCGAGTGTGTGTGTGTGAGAGAGCGCGTGTGAGAGAGAGAATCAGATAGTGTGTGAGAGCGAGTGTGTGTGAGAGAGAATCAGAGAGTGTATGAGAGCGAGAGTGTGTGTGTGAGAGAGCGCGTGTGAGAGAGAGAATCAGATAGTGTGTGAGAGCGAGTGTGTGTGAGAGAGAATCAGAGAGTGTATGAGAGCAAGCGCGTGAGACAGAGAGTCAGAGAGTGTGAGAGTGAGTGTGTGTGAGAGAGAATCAGAGAGTGTGTGAGAGCGAGCGCGTCTTCATAAAAGCAGTGCCACTGCAGTAACTCTAAATAACCGTGATGAGGCTATGATGACGAAGACCAAACTGACAACCGTAGGAGTAAGGGCGATTATCATAATGGAAAAATGAATAACACTGCTTCTCTACTTCTCTTCAGGCCTTGAGCGGAAGGGGGGAGGGGGTCTGTACTTTGAGTGGGGGAGGGGTAGGGGGGGCATTACCTCCATCCACTGACAGCACCATCTTCAGCCTTTAAAAGGTTTTCACTCTCACCGCCTGTGTGTATGTGTGTGTGTGTGTGTGTGTGTGTATGTGGCGACACAGAGCTGAGAGTCACAGGGAAGCGTCCATCTGGCCTGGACGTCTCCGTCGAGTCGGCCCGAACAAAGGCGCCCTGACCGGCGTCTGCGTACGTGTGTGAGAGGAGGCCCGCCGGCCCTGTTGGAGTCCTCCACTCATAGAGCAGGGAGACAATGATGGTCGGCTCTTCAAAAGAGTGAGAGACAGTGAGAGAGAGAGAGGGGAAGTGGGAAGAGAGCAGAGAGAGAGAGAGAGAGAGAGAGAGAGAGGGAGGGAGGGGGGGTAGGGGCGAGGGGGCAAGAGGGAGGAGGGGGAAGGGAGCAGAAAGAGAAAGGGGGAGGGGGAGATGAACAAAGAGAGGTGGGGGATGGACCATGCCAACCAGCTCAAAGAGGGTCCCCCGAATACAAATGAAATTGTTTAGGATTAGGAACGTGAATCCTTCCTTAAAAAGAAAAAAAGAAAAGAAAAGAAAAAGCTTTCCTTTTCTTATCTCAGCTTTTAGGATTAGTGTTATGTTGGCCTTATACAACGCTTAACATCACTGAAAGGCCGTCAACCTGTAGCGGGGAGAATGATGAAAATACTGATTTAGGCCTCTTTGTTTCAGGCCCTGTCCCGTTAGTGATCGATTTTGCAGACAGAATTCCCCCAAATATAGGCTTGGAAAAGGTCAGGGCCTCGATGGGCCCCAGGGCCAACATGTAGGGGACCCGTTGTGGGTCAGGCAGCTCCTCCTCCTGGTCCTGGGCATCCACGCACTGTCAACGAACATACCTGCTTCAGGTATACCCCACATTCAATTCCCCTGCTGAAACACTTATGTAATGTAATGTACTGTACATGTAACTGCCAAAATAAAGGAAACCCAAACATAAAGTGTCCTAATGGGGCGTTGGGCCACCACGAGCCACCAGAACAGCTTCAATGCGCCTTGGCATAGATTCTGTAAGTGTATGGAACTCCATTGGAGGGATGCAACATCATTCTTCCATGGGAAATGACATAATTTGATGTTTTGTTGATGGTGGTGGAAAACGCTGTCTCAGTTGGTGGAATTTCTCAACACTTTATGTTGTTGCTTCCTTTATGTTGGTAGTTCCCTGGAGAAGGGGTGTAACGGTACATTTAAGCATGTGTTCGTATTGTGGTCCTGATGCAATTCTCTTTTCCATGACAACAATGTGTTGATAAGAGATGAGCATCCTTTTTGTTGTTGTTGATGAGCCCCTGTGTCCCCCAGTTCACTTCAGTTCAGCCCTGTCCTGGATTTGAAGGAAGTGAGGTGGCGAGACAAGAGTGCAATCCTGCCAATTCTGCTAGTGATCAGGGATCACAAACTCCCCCCCCACCACCAATGCCTTCAGGTTCGAGTACGTAACTCACCGGAACCAATCTGGTGGAAACACGAGAACCTGTTGCAGCAAGTTTTTTCCCGAAGGGAGGGGGGAAAGTATGCATGTTAACGAACCAAAATGCCTTCACTGCGTTCATTAGGGGGGGAGGAAGGGGTGAGGAAATTGGAAATGAGGGGGAGGTGTAATCTTTCAAGTTTCCTGTTCCTTCCTGTGAAGGAGGGAGGGGTGGGGGGCAATTAAGTTAAAAAATAACTGTCTTTATTCAACCGAACGAGTGGGCCTAGGATCCAGTCAAGCTCTGAATGTGGACTCGACCCCGGTCTCCTGAAACGCGGGGAAGTGGGCGGAGCCAGCTCATTTTGTGGTTCCCGCGTCAAACCTCTATGGCCAAATGAGATTTTTTTTTAAAGCCAGCACAGTTTGAAATGAACGCACTGCTGGGAGTGTTCACCCTGCGTCTCTAGTATCACAGACCTGTGGCGATACATGCACAGGCTGTGGAACTGTTACCGAATGGCCCCAGGTGGCAGGCTGACGGAAGGGGATTCATCTGAGCTGCGTAGCACGCCAGGAACCACCATACCCCACCCCCCGCATCCCTGTGATTAAGACATGACGATGAACCGCAATGGGAAATTAATTAATTCTTTAAATAGGAGAAAAAAACCGCGAATTAAATTGTTCACTACAAATGCCGTATGTATACGTGGAGATGCTTCGCGCCCAAGGAAAGCTTGAGAACGTTGCCGTGAGATTTTTTTTTTCCCTAAAATAAGATTGGACTGTCCCATGGCAAGAAGGAATCTGAGCTTAAAAGAAGGTTTTCCTATAATTTCCATAAGGGAAAATTATGTTGTATGGTATTCCAATGGCAATTTTATTTCGAGTAATTCCATTTAGCACTTAAAAAGCAACACAACTCCCTTGGAAAACCAATTTTGCCACATTAGATACATTTATTGAAATGCTAAAATATATGTGCACTAAAGAGGACAATTTCACAGTACACATAGCACTAATATGTGCTGTGGCAGAATTGCACTCTTGTCTTGCTAGCTCACTTCCTTCAAATCCAGAACTGAACTGAACTGAACTGTTTTTGTCCTTAAGGACACAAAGACTCATCAAGAAGAAAAAGAGGAAGAAAAAAAGGATGCTTGCCTCTTGTCAACTCATTGTTGTTATGGAAAAGAGTTGCATCAGGACCATAATACAAACGTGTCCTTAAATGTACTGTTACACCCCTGCCTTACCACAACACTGAGCTTCTATATTTGACTTATTTATATTTATATTTATTTAGTTATTATACTTATTTATACCTACTTATATTTATTTTATTTAGTTTTAAATAATTACCTATTTATACATAGATTTGACTTATTTGTATACTGTACTGTACTGTAGTAAAAGTAATTGTTTTTGCATAGTAAACAGGGACAGGACAGAATGAGACAGGATGGGGACAGGGTGGGACAGTATGTATGTGGGCATAGGCGCCGATCCCGTGGGTGCTCCGGGGCCCGAGCACCCACGGAGAAGGCCGAGCACCCACGGGGAAAATTATGCACGGAGCCAAATTTACATTGATTTGATAGCAAACTCCACCTAGCATACGCTGCGCGGCACCCACGGGCAGAAACATCAATCGGCGCCTATGTATGTGGGTGAGCGTGTGTGTGAGTGTGTGAGTGTGTGTGTGTGTGTGTGTGTGTGTGTGTGAGTGTGCCTATGTGTGCGTGTGTGTGCATGTGTGTGTGTGTGTGTGCGAGTGTGTGTGTGTGTGCGCGTGCGTGCGCATGCGTGCGTGTGTGTGCGTGTGTGTGAGTGTGAGTGTGTGCGTGTGTGACAGGGTGGGACAGGATGGACAGGATGGACAGGGTGGGACAGGATGGACAGGGTGAGACAGAGTGAGACAGGGTGAGACAGGGTGAAACATGGCAGACCACAGTGGGGCATGAAGCTACAGCATCAAGCGGTGGGAATCAAGTGTGGGAATGTGAGCAGGCCCGCCTCAGCTCATTAGGCCTGAGTTCAGCATGGCAGCCAGGAGAGGGGAGGGGCAGCCATCAATCTGCGGGACGGAAGCACCTGACGGAGGGCCGGATGCGGGGGGTGGGGGCGGTGGTGAGAGCGGACGCTGCTGCTCAGCCTCCTGCGAAGGAGACAGAAGCAGCTGGAGGACACTCGAGCAGTCGAGAGAGGATCCTGCTCAAATGCGAGCGTCTCGGCTTCTGGAGCACTGCGGAAGAGGAAGAGGCACTCAGGGATATTAGTTACGAGTGTACATATGTCCCGCTCTCTCTCGCTCTCTCCCCCTCTCGCTCTGTCGCTCTCTCCCTCTCTTGTTCCTTTTCTCCTGTGCGTTGGAGCCCTGCCAATGGCATCGATCATGAGCAGGTTTTGCGAGAGTAGCCATGTGACCCGTCGGCACTCGACAGAACTCTGTTCCACATAAGGCAGGGCTGCATCTCATCAGAAATCATTTTCAAAACAAAGAACCGAGTTGCTCACATACGCCAAGAACGCACTCCACATACGTCAGTAAACACAAACGCTTGTTAAAATCAGCCTTCGTTATTTATGCAAAAATGAAGCCAAGTTACGACGAACAACTTGAGCATGAAAACTGTCTGCACTTTTACCATGAACATACCCTGCCAACACATGGCGTCCCAGAGAGCTTGGCTTTGGCAGACTAGAACATTATCTATTGTTCGAAACACCTTAATTGTACACAGGTGGACTCCAATCAAGTAATTATGTGACCTCAGAAGACAACTGATTGCACCAGAGTTTATTTAGGTGTGTCTTAGAAAAAGGGGTGAGTGCTTTATTCAGTAACAGTGGCAGCAATTATTGTCAGTTTCTTATTTGTAATTACTTTAAAAAAGCTTGAGTTGTTGTTTTATCGAATATTTTGTGTTGATCAGTGGCAAGAAATGTATATAGATATTTATATGACAGGCAACTACCAAAATAAAAGAAAAGTAGAAAATATTGCGATATATATATGTATATCGCAATATTTTCAACTTTTCTTCATAATGTGCAATAGAATGAGAATTTCGCTCTATAATCCTCCCTGTTTTATCCAAGTTTTATTTATAACCTTTGTTAAACCAAAATATTGTATGAGAGAATAAAAGTAACTGTTGTTATGAGACCAAATCTGACATCATATAAATTATTTAAATACATTCATTTGCTATCTATCTATTTTTTGTTGTTTCTTTTTTTGTGTGAAAAATTTCCCATAAGTCTATCATGACAAGAAACCTCCATCTCCCTGCCAGGAGCAGTGATGAGTTTCTAGGGTGGGGGGGGGGTATTTAAATACATTCATTCGCACTGATTCTGCAGTACAAAACCAGCTGACCATATTCTGCCGCGAATAAGGCAAGACTCTTCAAGGGGAGGAGGATGTTAGTTTTTCCCTCCCTGGAACAAATGGTGTCCACCCTCACTCTCATCCTCCTACTGAACGTAAGAATGTGCGCGTGTCACTCCCCGTCAGCCAAGTGTAGCCTCATAGCCCCGGGGGTCATTTTTACTACCCCTTTTGCCACTTAAATCAATGCACGCCTGCAAAAGCTATTGTAGCAGAACTCACAAAGCGAACTGTTTAAGCTAAATGTTTCTCAGTCAGCCCGTCCGACTGAAAACAAATCATAAACCAAGAAGAACGTATGAAAAGAGAAGTTTGTAGCAAAATTCCCCGCCCCTCCCCACCCCCACCCCCGCCACCTTAAAAAAAAAAAAAAAAAAAAAAAAACAGTCAGCAAAGACAAAGTATTGAATGCCATGACGTGGTGTGAAAAGGTCAGAAGGAGCTTGGGTAATTGGTCCCCTCAGTGCCGAGTTCGTGAACCCGGCTTCTGGTAAGAGCGCTCTGTATTCTTCCATAGCCGTGGGTCTAATGTACTGCGCTAAGAACCTTGGAATTTGTTTTGTGTGTTTTTTCTCTTCTTCTTCCTTTGCTTTGTGTGCTTGATTCTTTGCACTTCAGCTGTTCCCCCCCTTTCCCAGCCCCCCCTTCCCCTTTTGCTTGTATTTCGAGCGTGCAGCCTCTTCTATTGCCTTTCGCGGTATAGAGGAACGCGCTCATTACCCGCGAGGCTTAGAGGAGAGCAGCGCAATTACGCCAGCGAGAGGCCGGGGCGCCGAGCCGGCGGTGCGCATCGTGCAGTCCGAACGTCTTGCGCAAGAACCCATGAAAGGAGGATACAATGTGTTGGAAAAATTCATCTCAGATCGTAATTGGGATGTGTAATGGCTGTGATGTGTGTGTATGGGAAAGGGGGAGGGGGTTGGGGGTAAGCTAATAAGAAAGGTTTCCCTGTAACCAAGCTGACCCCTGTCACAAGCGATACCCTTCACCCAGAGGTGTGAGGAGCGCGTTTTGGGACGGTGGTCCCACGATGGGACCTCGCCCCGATGAGCGCCTGCGCGTGACAGGTGGCAGGGTAGCATAGCATAGGTTAGGGAGCTGGGCTTGTGACGGTGAGGTTGCAGGTTCGATTCCCAGGTGGGGCACTGCCATTGTACCCTTGAGCAAAGGTGCTTAACCTGAATTGCTTCAGTAAATGTCCAGCCATATAAATTGATTATATGTATGAAATGTAAACTGTGTAAGTCTCTCTGGATAAGAGCATCTAAATGCCTGTGATGTAATGAAGGCTGTCAATGTAATGACGCGTTAGCTGTGTCTTCTGTCTTCATGCTGAGTTTTCGGCACATTTTGAGTGATGGTTTTTTACATGTAGATCTAGATATAGATCTATATAAATGTGAACTTCTTGTCTACAGTGAAGCTTTGGGTGTCTCCATTAATAATACACAGGGAATAATTTGAACGGGGTAACCGCCACCAGGAACTGGGACATTTTTTGTTCAATGTGCAATCTGTTATTTTTCTGCACATGTACTAATACACATGTATAATAACAATGAATTCAGCTGTACTGTCAATGCTGTGCTCCTGATAATTGTTTGTAATCAAGACCGGATTCAACACAGTAGTCACTACATCAGTCCGTATGGCTCACCAGAATTCATGGGACAGAATTAAGTTTTATGATTGTTCAGGTTGTTTCATGATGGTTTGCACCCTAGTTGGGCCATAACTATATTCAAAACAAATGTCTTAATCATCACCCAACTCTGTGAAAGCCCTGATTTGCACAGTCCTGCACAGTTACGTGTCTAAGGGGCTAAGAGGCAATCAAACATTTGAATTCCTCTCAGCTCTTGTGTTGGATCCTTGCTGTGAAGCAACGAGCAGCCGAAGGCCGAAACGAAAAAGGATTGACTTTATCTGCTGGTACTGTCTGTGCTGTCCTGGTACACTGTGAAGAGTCTTAAAAAGAGAAACAGTCTCCCTTCCGTTCAAATATTTGCCTTTTAAAAAATAATAATAATATAGGCCATTTAGCAGACGCTTTTATCCAAAGCGACTTACAGTAGTGAAGGCGTACCTTTTTTTTTCTTCCGTATATGTGGTCCCAATGGGAATCGAACCCATGACCTAAGCATTGTCAACGCCATGCTCTACCTACTGAGCCACACAGAACGTGTTTTTGATGATCAGGTGTTAAGCTAAATGTTTCTCAGTCGCCTGTCCGACTGAAAACGAAACATAAACCAAGGAGAAGGAATAAGAAGAGAAGGGGAAAGAAAGAAAAGATAGCACTGCAGAGCCAGATCAAAATGCATCCCACAAAGATCTTTATTTTTTGATGAAGGGCTGTTTTTTTAAATGATCAGCCTGAACTTAAAAAACACTGCGATGAAAAACCCCATTGATCGTAAGCCAGGTAGGACTTCTTTCCCCCTCATCCGAAACGGGACGGCATCCAAACACCCCAGGTTGTGCCGAGTGCCTGAGGCAAACTGCGTTCTCCGATGGTGCACTGACAGCCTCCCACGCACACCACCGTCCCCCAAAAAAAATACCTGCAGTACTCCAGCTTAGCCCCCCCCCCCCACACATCTCCAACGCTGAGCTGACGCCTGTTCTGGAACATTCTCAGCCCTGAACTCTCCGATTTCTGTTTTACAGCCTTCCCTGATTTCTCTGACGCCCGCACCGCCATTGTCGTGGTCTGTCCACCTCCGCCGACGGAGCTGCCTTTGTTCTCCGACCCAGAGACGAGCTGATGGAGCCGTAAAACATCAGACGCGGCAGAACAACAGTTACGCCCGCAAAGGGAGAACTCCCAACGCAGCAAACCCTTATTTTTTTCCCTTTCTGCTGATGAAGAGAGTGGGCCTTTTCAACAGCACGCCGATGTCTGCTCCTTTCTGGGACTTTCCAGCCCTCCGCACTTCAGCCCTTTCATGCAGGGATCTCTTTCCTTTTTTTCCCCCTCTCTGTCTATTTTCCATAATTTCTGTCCTGCTTTCAGTCTTTCTACCCGTCTTCCTTCATCTCTCTGCCTCTCATTCATTCATTCATTTATTTATTTCACGCTTTTATTTATTTAAAAGGGGCACACCAGGCGATTGGCCCAATCCTCCACGCCATATTTAGCCACACAGCGAATGTTTTCCTGCAGTCCCCTGTCTCCTCTCTCTCTCTCTCTCTCTCTCTGTCTCTCTGTCTCTCTCTCTCTCTCTCTCTCTCTCTCTCTCTCTCTCTCTCTCTCTCTCTCTCTCTGGTGTTCCTGGGGCCGCTGGCTGAGCAGTGCCTCTAGCCCCAGTAGTATTTCACACAGAACCAAATGCAGATGGATTTGTCAGCTCTTTTTGCCCCAATGGAGGAAAATGCTGGATATTGCTTATTTGATATGTCACCTTAATGACATCTTGGCTGTGCCATATAACTGCCCCCTCCATCTCCCCCCCTCCCTGTCAGCGGTCCTTCTCCTGAATCCCCATCAGCACATCTTACACACAGTCACACACACATACTAACATACACGCATACACTCACACACACACATACTAACATACACACATACAGACACACACACACACACACACACACACACACACACACTAACATACAAATATACACACACACACACACACACACACACATACATACACACTCACTCACACACATACACACACACACACACACTCACACACTCACACACTCACTCACTCACACACACACACACACACTCACACACACACACACACACACACACGCACGCACACACACACATGAAAGGCACGTATGCACCGCCGTACAGACACGCTATCAGGGCCCGGTGCATATTTATAGACCCATCCTCCACCATTCATCACCCGGCAAACAAGTGCCCTTGGGTTCGAGAGAGCTTTGCTGCTGCCGTCCGCTCGCTTCGCACCCAGCCTCGGGGGCGACTCACGCGCAGCGTGCGCTGTAACCACACAGGGCGGGGGGGGGGGGGGATTCTCCTCCGCGGAAGCGTTCCTGGCCGTTCTCCAGAGGCGCAAGTGGATTTATGGACGGGGACTTGTGGCAATGAGAGGCTGAATCGCGGCAGGATTTGGAGGGGCTTTAAAAGGCAGCGGAGCGTGGCTCTCTGCTCTTTTCCCCTTGCCTAGTACTACATAGTACATAGACACAGAGGATGACCTTCTGGTTTCTGGCACCATAATAATAATAATAATAATAATAATATATTTTTTAATGCGACTATTCATGCAGTGCTTTTTGATCAAATTACAGAGCGGGAGAGAGCGGGAGGGAGAGGGATGGAAATTCACCTCAGCTACCACCACTATCACCTTGATGGATCCACGGCAGCCATTTTCCCGCCAGAACGCCACACTACAAGTGCAATGCAGGAGGCGGAAGGATCAACGTCCCCATCATCACCCCGTCACATGACCAGATGATGAGGAGCTAGCAGGGTGTCCAGAGGTTTCCCAGCGAACCCCTCCTCTGAGGGGATTTACACCAGGTGGGATTACTGCATGAGAAAACACTGTAAACCTCTTATCAGTCATTGGCCTGATTGGAAAAGGGCATTTGAGACAGGGAGAGGCGGAGGGGACAGCGAGCTGGGAAACATGCGCTCAGATTACTTTCAAATGTCGAGAAGGAAAAAAAAACCATTAACATTGACGGTTTAGGCATTTTAGCGGACACTCTCATCCAGAGCGAGTTTACAATTCTTTACATACAATTTATACAGCTGGATATTTTACTGAAGCTATTCAGGTTAAGCACCTTGCTCAAGGGCACAACGGCAGAGAAACCCTTGAAAACAATTTCTCTTTTTAAATAGTAAAAAAAAAAATAATAATAATAATTTAATAATGATAGTCATTTTAAAAAGCACAGAGTGACGAGGGTCAGGCGTCTCCGTGGCGACCAGCCCGGGTGTTTTCAGCGACATATTGCAAAAAAAAAAAAAAAAAAGACAGCAGCATATTGAAGGTCAGTCTTAATAAAACTCAAACCGGGCCCTTCTGCTGTGTGAGCTTGGCCGGGACCCGACACAGCGCCGCTCAAGGATGTCTGCATTTAATGGGGGTGACAGCAGCAGCGTGCTTAGAGGATTTTCCACAGAACTTAAAAGGCCACAGTTTAGCCACTGGGGGGGTCTTGTAACCTGTTGTGGAGAAGCGGGCGGGAGTAATCTGGGACAGGTGAGAGGGGGAGGAGAGAAAGGTTACTACCAGCGGTTTGGCCATTGTGGTGGACAAAGATTACGGAGAGCCCTGGAATGTGTCTGCGGGTGGAGTGGGGACACACAGTGTCGTTGTCCCCCCCATAATCTCCTTGGGGGCCAATGGGCGGGGGTAAGAGCAGTGGCTTGGGACCTAAGGGTGAACATGGCTGAAGTTCGAGGGGGGCGGAATACTACATCCGTGCGCAAGTACAAGGGAGGGCCGGAATACCACTTTACACTTCACCCCTTTTTTAAACACTACGTCTAATTCTGTCTTTTTTTCTTCTTCTTCTAAGATTCAACCGCTTGTTTCCTACCCCACATGGCTATTGCAATCCAGCTGCAATAATTTTAAATATTTCAAAAGGTCAGGATGAATTATTCATCCGGGCATGGTTGTTTTTTTTTTTTTTTTAAGCAGAATGCGCTAATTCTCCGGTCAGTGGGAAGGGATTTGGGCAGGCGGTATTCATCTCCAACAACAGCCGGTCTGTTGTGCTGCGAGGGGGAGCATGCAGTCTCGCACAATACATGCCTCAGCCGGGGGTAAAGAGAGCAGCGCAGATTTAGGGTCGTTTCTGTCGACGGCGTTGATGAAACGTACCGTGCTAATGGCGTACGGGTTGAGCTGGCGCTGCACGGCCCGTTGTCTGGGCCTATGGCGGCTAGAGTCATTTTTGGCTCAGGTTACGAGGAGGAGCTGCTCGGATTAGCCAAAGACCACAGCCTCTCTGACCATTTCGCTCCCTAAATCAGTCGCAGATGTAAGCGTCGTACGCAGTAAGCCGCATTTCATTTGGGATGTCGACCACATTCTGCTGCTCATTGTCATTCAGTCTCTTCGGCTCGCGGCTGGAAGGAGAGGCTGTTCCGCTCCTCCACGCCGGCGCACAATGCAGAGGTCCCCATACTGCCATGTTGTACTTCTCTCCTTTTTTTTTTGGCAAACTCACACAAATCCATCACAGTCACGCACTCACGCTCCCCCACATACCCGCGCGTGCATGAAGGTACACACGTACACTCACACACATGCACGCATGTCCGCACATGCACACACGCAAGCACACACACACACAAACACCTATACACACACACCCGCACATGCACGGACGCACGTACACTCACACACATACAAGCATGTCCACACACATTACACACACACACACACACACGTCAATACACACACACACACACACATACAAGCATGTGCGTACACATACACACACACACACATACACACACACACACACACACACATACGTCAATACACACACGTACAAGCATGTCCGCACACACACACACACACACCCACATACGTCAATACACACACATACAAGCATGTTTGCACAGACACACACACACACACACACACCCACACATGCATGGATATACGCACGTACACTCACACACACATACACGCATGTCCGCACACATACACACACACCCACATACATCAATACACGTACACACACACACACATACACACACAAACACCTATACACACACACATACGCACTCACACACATACACGCATGTCCGCACACGTACACACACACACACACACACACACATATGTCAATACACACACACGCACACACACACAAACACCTACACACACACACACACACACACACACACACACACACACACACACACATGTCCCCACAGTATACTTCAGTGTACTTTATCTCCCCTCTCTCTCTCCAAGCTCCCAATCCCCCTGGATGTCTTTCCCTCAAAGCATCGAGAAAGACTACCTGCCATAGGGGTTTAAATACTTCTTAGGGCATACACACACACACACACACAGGCATTAGCATATTCATTCTATTAGCATATTCTCCAACCAAAACTGATTTAATTGAAAATATATATTTTTTAAATAGCCTGTGCCATTTTTTACCAGAGGTAGCAGTCAATAGGGGATTTAAAGCCACCTGCCCTTTCATAGAGTTTAGTGAGTCAACCTTCCATACAGGGCAGACATTGAATTCCAGCGCCTCAGAGACTTACACTGGAGATCTGGCGGTCTTGAGTGTGCCCCTTATTCAATGTGCCTCTTCTTCTGCCTGGAATTTGTATATCATAGGAAATCTTGCATTTATTTTAGAGGGCCAAATATTTTATCAGCCACTGCATCAGAGAAGACAATGATAACCAATCAAATGTCAAGTTATTGGTGGGGAGCCCACCCTGCCTTTCAGTAGTGATATATTTTGTTTTAAAAAGTCAAGCTTACCAAACAAAGAGTGTTTACTTCCGGAAGTTTAATTCGATCTGGGTTTCAGGAGCGGGACCATGTACTTGGGTGCATCCACGCACAGTAACTGTGAAGCACATCCACAAAAAGAGAGTATGTACCTAGAGAGTGCCTATCACCGGATTTCAGGAACTTTCATTTTAAAGAGACGACAAGGAGTCAGATACACCCCAGATATACAGTACATGTAAAATGCATTAGCTGGTGGGCCACATTTTTAGGGCATGAGAAAAAAATATTTCCCAAATATCACCTAATTTAAATTAACTTTTGAAAGAATGGGGTGCGCTGCCTAAAACAAAAGCTACTCCCGAGTGGGTTATCCTTTAACGTTTGTACGTCTGTTATTCAGAGGAACAACAGGATTGTACGACAACATGGGTTTGAGATGAATTGTTCTACAGACTTCCATGGACTCCAAGGAGCAAAGCTTAAGACAAGACATATGAGATATGAGAGAGAGAGAGAGAGAGAGAGAGAAAGAGAGAGAGCGTCTATCTGGAATCTCGGGACGACCGGAGTGGAGGCCTACAACCGCCAGCTCGAAAGAGAGGAGGCTTAAAATCCCACCTTTAAACCGATCGCTGCTCCGATCCTGATTTTGGTTTTGTCTCATTTGATTAGCAATCAAGCAATTCATCAACCCAATAAGCTGCACCAGTGAATCGCAATTCCCTTTCTCGCATTGTGATATCGAGGTAGCGTTGCAGTTCCGCATGCCACACGATGTGGATAGATTTACTGTTCAGTCTCCACGAACATGACAATAGCATATTGACAAAGTAAAGAGCGGTTAATCTGCGAAAATCCGGCACTTTACATGGCTGTGAAAATGCACGGCGTTGGTTGGCTCGCTAGCCTCGCTTCGTTCTCCGATCACAATTACGTGGCGGTTTGCCTCCAGGTTAAATGTGTTGTCTTTGAAATTTGTTTACGTTTATCTCATAAACCTCCTTGGTAATGATTCAATCGATTTTATTCAGTTGGACTCTCAAAGTCTTATTTAAATTCTCCCACTTGGAGGGCAGGGGGAAAAAAAGTGTACTACGGCTGAAGTACGATTCGGAGAAAGATAATTACCTGCTAATTGTCACACTTGTTAATCAAGTGCAATTAAAGAGAGAGAGAAAGAAAGGCAGAGAAAGTGGATAAGCTTTACAGTAATATGGTGACTTTTTTTGACAGACACTTTGAAGCTCTATTCAAATATCTATTAAATCCGCATTTTCACTTTGGAATTTTAACGAGATGAGACGTATGATAGTGACGGATATTATTATTCTGTCGGTCTGTCAGCACACTGCATGCTCAAGGTGTACAAACATTGTGCTCCAATTAACTGGCTCAGGGTCTGTTTTATTGTGTTTTCTTCATTGGTTAAAAACCATAAGCAGGGCAATAGGCCTGAGCTTGGACCAGTTGTTGAGAGCAGAATGGAATCTCAGCCGTGCAGAATACGTGTGCCGCATTACGACATCTTGTGGCAAACAAGGAACCCGGACATTTTGGCATTTTCCACCATTTTGTGGGGACACGCTGCTCAAATCCGTGATTGTCCTGGCCAAACCAGGACATCTGGTCACCCTGTCCATTACACCAAGCCTTAGAGCTGCCACCTGATCGAGCACCTTGTGCATCAAACTACTCACTGAAGGTGTGAAATTCACCAGTTTCATATTAATTAGGCATAAAGATCTACCCCTTGAAGCATTTATTTAAGCCTGACCAAATTTCGTACCATTTTCCCATGTTCAGCCTTTAGCTTTCATTTCACCAAGACAACATAGAAAATGCACAGACCACATGATTATACTGGAACATTCCAAAATAGATGAGCCCATTCATGGAGCTCAAGAACAGAGACTTTACTGGAGCGCCTGGGTGCTTTCTGCCCTCTTTAACGCGTGCTGCTGACCGCCAGCCATCAAAGAGAGGCCTTTGCAGCGTTATCTGGTCTGCGAATAAGGAGTGGGGGGGTTAGCTGTGATCCTCAGAAGGACTATTAAGATCTCATGCATGGCTTACTCCAAGCCGTGGGTCTTAACCTCTGCACCCCGCTGGATTGTGTGCATTCTGCTTGGTGAACACTTGGGAGTCCCTTCTCCTTTTTTAGGCTTCTTGTAGTCCTGAGTCTGTCCACATGGCATCTGGGGTAGATTTGGTTAGGCGCTTTGCAGTGGAGGAGGGGGGAAACTCAACACCTCAACCAGTACCAATGTGTAGCCACCACCTGGGCGATGTGCGGCAGCCATTTTGTGCCAGAACGCTCGCCACACATTAGCCGGAAGTGGGGAGGGAGGGAATTACTGAGACAATTAAACTGGGGGATGATTTGGTGGCAGGTTGAGAGAGCCATGCGTGCCACACAGATGAGGGCGTTATTTTGATGGTATAAATCGTTTTGGCCTCGGCTTACTGCCTTCGCCGTGACTCATTTGCGTTGGGGAGAAGCCGAAGCCCCTTTACCAGGACGGTGCCCGAATCACACTGCGGAGCCGGAGCTCAATCTCACACCTTTCAGATCCCGTGACTCCAGGAGCTCTTCATCTCTAAATCCACTTACGGTCTTAAGAAGATGGGATCTGGTGCAGTGCACGGCTGGTGCTCTCCTCCTCTCACCGCGGATCTGAGATTTTAGCAGCACGAGCGACGCTGCGACGGCCGTGATCGACAAACAGCCAGCGTGCAAAGAACAATCCCCCCCGGACGGGCTTAGAGGTGTCCGTACGGAGAGAGCGTCGGCGTTCTAGAAGAGCTCCTATTCAAACTGGTTCGTGTCTAAAAGAGCCCAACATAGAATGGCTTCAAAGTCCAGGCAGTACAGACATACAGACCCACACAGCTGCTTTGTGTCTGCAGACATGGTCAGCAATCCGCCTGTTTTCTTGGCGCTGAGCTCAGCGCAAGGGGTGGGGAATTGGGACTGAACGCCAGGCCATCCACATGCCAGCTGTCTGGAAGGGTGCTCGTACGTGATCCCTCGCCAGCCCCCACCACACGTGGGGCATCTCATACGCGCTCCCTCGCCAGCCCCCACATGCGGGTGATCTCGTACACAATCCCTTGCCAGCCCCCACCACATGTGGGCAATCTTGAACGCGACCCCTTGCCAGCTCCCATGTGTGGGGCATCTCGAACGCGATCCCTCGCCAGCCCCCATGTTTGTGGTATTATGACAGATTAATATCAGTGTGGTTATGGTGACGGGAGGATCTATGAGAGGTCAGGGATTAAAGTCGACGAAAAAAGAGTTCGGCTAAAACCTGGACTGTGCATTACCCTTACTTTCCAATCATGACTTATTGGGAAACGTGAAAATATGACCAATCATGATTTATTTAGAACTTGAAAACCTGACCAATCATGACTTATTGAGAAATATGCAAATAAAGAAAGATATTTCCACACTCCTTGCTGTGTTTTTTGAATTAAAAATGTAATGTGTGCGACTTTCTCTATTGTCATGTTTATTCTACGTTAGTCGGCACCTCGTTAAAAAGGTAGGTGTGCATCTTCCTCTTTTGCAAAGTGAAAGTATGAACATGGCACATTTTACACATTTAGTAGCTTATCCAGAGCGATTTTAATAAATGAATTTAAAATGGAGAAAGTAATAAACAGAATAAAGAATGCTGATATTAATGACAAACCATGAAAAACATGCTCTCTGTGATTCAGAATATCTGTGATAATCATAGTTTCATGCATGTTGCAGCATTTTTTTAACTATGGAAGTTGCAGTCTGTGTTTCCCTCTAGTTTGTATTAGAACACCCAAAATATGTTGAAGAGAATTTGAAAGTCAAATAGATCCCCACATGACAGGAAAACATAAATATCTATGCATGCATTTTACAGCCCACTGAAACACAGCCACAAATCAGATTATTTCCATATATGTAAATGTCGTTTTGGATGTGGTGTTTTAAAATAATTATTGTGCGAAGACATTATGTATTGAATTGTGACTTATGATTTACACCTCACAGTTTCAGTTGATAGTTCATGTTTTTAATAAAGTAAGATAATACAAACAATATAGATCTTTTGATATACAAAACCTGTACATGTATGTAAAGAATTGACTGCATAGGGTATAATTCATAGGGTTTTGTGAGAGATTGTGTGCTGGTTGTCTCCTCCTTGTCAATATTCTGCATGAGGAACTCAACTATACTGACTGCACTGTTGCATTCAGGGACACCGTTAATGACGCGCTAGCTGGCAGTCATTACACTGCGCACATCTTCCCAACTGCTGACTCACTTCAATTTATTAAGCTTTTTATTTACAGATAATGGGCCCTATTTTTGTGCCGGCGCTAAGCGGCGTTATGCCCTAGCACAGGCGAATTGCCAGTTTCCTCTGTCGCAAACTGAATATTTCCCGTCTCCGCCGAGTTTGGCAATTTCGTGGTGCGCAATGAAGGCGTTTGCGCGACTATGGATTGGGCAGTGCAATAGGGGGTGTGACAATGAAAAGTTTGGTGTCAAATAATGAGTTTGCTTTAACGTCCAACTAGACCACCTCTTAGCGCAAATGCTGGCGCTCTGTGAAATTTGGTGACTTTATTGAAACACATATGAACACACATATGAACATAAGGTTATCTGAAATTACATGAGAATGTTTCGTGAATATTGTGAATTTCCCCCCACATTGAGGCAAATCGTCCAATCCATGGGTAACTTGCAAGCATAATCAGCTAAAAACTATTTCACCACAGCTTGTGGTTATTCAATGCACGGACATGAAAGACTGAAGCCAGCAGGCCATCCATGCTACCGTTCAGTAAGATACACCTGCTAAATAAATATATGTTTGTATGCACATATATGTTTTTATTATGTGAAAGGGTTTTATTTATTATTTATTATTTATTTATTCTTTCCATTTCCACTACAGAAAAACTGTCATACATGTCAAGAAATTGCCAATTTGCTATAGCTTTAGCGCACTGGAATTTAAATGGATAGAAATTAGGTGTTCTGATTGGCCATTATGAAACCAAACCCCCACCACACCCACATGTATTTTTAAAAAGTTAATCCAACCTCTTTACAACTGCCCCGGAGGTGTGCTATTGTCTTAAGTCACGAAATTACTGAAATTGCCTTAGACACGCCCTAAAGCGCCACCATCTTTGCTTTGCGTCTGCGTTACCGACACTGTCCTAATTCACCAAAATAGGGCCCAAAATATGATTTTTCAAATAAGTTAATATGCCAGTTATTTATTTATCTATTTTACAATTTTGAACAAATGAGTACCATCAGTATGAAAGTGCTGTAGTGATCTCCCTAAAAGACAATAAATAAAATTATGAAAGATACATTTATAATGCTTTCCAAATTAGAGCAACATTTTCAACTAATACACAGGGTGGATGACAGCTGGCACACAGAACACACAGAACAGAAAGCCGCAATGACAGCAAGACACAGGGCCTGGGGTTCAACCAGCCTTTGCCCTTAACAGTGACTTAAAAATAAATGCAAGTGTTAGTTTTCATTCTTGACACAAACAGTTTGGTGAGTCAATTTTGACAATTACTGAACTTGCCCCAAACTAAGTTAGTGAAGATGGTGTGGCATCCCAATGGGCTGCACTAGGAAATGGCTGCCTGGCCTACAACACATGGGAGCCAGGAAACACTACATTTCCCAGCAGCCTCCAGAAACACCTGAGCCGAGTGAAAGTTGGGACTAACGACCAGCTGAAGGCCATTTCAAGGCCTATTTAAAGGGCTGATTCCCACTACACTGGGAGAGGAGTAGGAACGTGTTGGTGAAGGAGTTGCTGTGTGAGTATTTTGAGAGAAAGAACCTGTGAAGTCGTTGACTAGCCAGGATTTGGAAAGAGTGTTTTGGAGTGGATTGTTTGTGAATGAATTTGGATTGTTTTGAGGACCCCCTTTGGATATTGATTACGGACTGGATTGCGGACTTGGACTTGGATTTGGAATTGGAACGGACATTGACAACGAGAAGGATTGCGGACTTTCTGTGTTTGTATTCCCCGAAGACCCCACCCTGTGTTTTGTGTTTGTCAAGAATTGTTTAATAAATTATCATTTTGTTTTTGAATACTGCCTCCTCCTGGTTCTTAAACTTGCCTACGCCCTCTGCAAGGTCTGTGAGTGTCGCCCAACCCCTGGGGACACCACAATGGAAATAAAAGGTGCATTTCCCTTACATATAGTGGAGGTCACAGGCAGAAATGAGTTAACAGTAAATTCCACACTGATATCAGAAATATTTTTTTCCATAGAGTTGTTAATGCGTGGAACAGCTTGCCAGGCTGTCCTCATCATTATGTGTTCTTATGTTCTTATCATTAGTAAATATTCTAAAAAAGTACAAAGAAATTAAAGAATAATTTAACAGCATCGTTATCCACTCGGCTTTACAGCAAAATAGAGAGATTCACTTCTATTGTTTGTTTCAGAAGGAGCACCTTTTTTACAGCCAATTTAAAAACAGAATGAAATAACCCAAGAATACATAGCTACTATACTGATGCACTGGTCCTCTCCCACGCTTACACAATGGACATACAGTATATTGACAAATAGTATATTAAATAATATATTTGACTATACAAAAAGACTGCATATATTTTGCAATACATGCCAATATATTATTTTTCTTCCAAAATATATTATGGTATTATTAAATATATGGGAATACTTTTTACAATACATGAAAAGCGGCAATAATCTGAAGATATTATATCATTAACTATATTTTGCAATACATATAACAATACAATGTATTACATATAACATTTCTAATTTCACCCACATGCCCGTGTCATCTCATGATATTATTGTTATATGTAAGTACATGCTGAAAATATTGTGAGAACAATCTTTTAATTGACACAAAGAAAACGAAACTAGAATACACGAGAAAACTAGCAATATATTAGATCTCCATAAATGGAAAATATATTTTCGTTGCGTAAGGGTTCACTGTGAGTCAAAGTTGAGGGGAAAATGTTGATCAAATTCAGGCCACAGTCTCACACCTGAGGAGAGGGAAAGCTGTTCTTTCCTGCAGTACGTATTCTCTCCAGGGGGAGTGGGTGTGCATGCTGCTCTTTTCTGCAGGGTGTATACTTCCAAGTTCCCACGACAGCCACAAGAATTCCCAGCATAGTGACATTCCCAGCGTTGCTGGAGCTGGCAGGGCCTGAGTGGTTTGGACAGGCGGGCCTCTGCGAAAGAGAGAGAAAGGTGAAGACCAGAGGTCATGACCATAACACATGTCTAAAGACCAGAGGTCAGGACCATAACACGTGCAGTATAGGCTCAGGTCGCTACAGCGTGTGTCTGTTTTTAAAAAGTAGTCCTGTAATGTAAAGTATACCAAGTGAAATTACAGAAATGAAATGTGCTAAAGTTACACTGGTGTTATGGCCTATATGGTATTATGGATGCACATATGCACATATCACAGGAGAGCCTGGCCTCACAGCAGCCTTAACGGGCTCACACACAGGCAGGACTTCCTTCAGCAAGTGAAGACTGCACAATCTATACGCGTCTTTACACTAGTCATAGGAGATGAGACAGCGAGAACCCTACACACCTTTTTTTTTTACCCGATCACAAAAAAGACCAAATTCACCAGTGATAGTAACACCAGGGACCAGCCAGGCGGTCTTTCCCCCGACACTATCGACGTAAACCCCCAGTCAAACGCTACGCGCAGAAAACGATATCAATTACTCCCGCCACAAAATACAGATGATTGAAAAGACGATCAATTATAGATTGTGTACCAACTCCCTAGCTAACTAACTATAGCAGGACAAGTCATGTAAAATAAACACAGTGCAGTTGACGTGTCTGAAACATCCAGGGCGGTTGTCGACCAACCGACAAGCGATGTAAGGTGAGGAAACAGCCCCGGAACCTTCTCGGGCGTATGGAGACACCTGTGGGCGTCCTGCAAGGTGCCCACTCGCGACGCTGTGGTCACTCCGTCCTGTGCCAGACACGTCTGCGGTCGGGCTTGCAAAGCTCTTTGAGCGGAGACGATCGATAGCCCTTGGGCATCGAGAGTGAAGGTCTGGTGTCTGTTAACAGCGGAGCAGAGCCTTTCACAAGACCAGGGGACTGTTTTCACACTGTGATTGTTCTGAGGCGGGCGACTGTTTGGTTATCACGCTGGCCCAGGTCACCGCTGTGAAACTGGAGGCTCAGGGCAGGAGGTAAGCCGTGTGGACCAGGAGGCTCACCTCTCTGTAAAAGCATGCTCTGAAACTCCTCCCCCGCACATGTGTCCCAGTTAACAATTGCAGTGAAATAAATTGCAGTGCGTTCGAATTATCGCAGCCATTTGTGCTGATCGGTGCATTTATTTTTATTTCATATGATAATTTTTTTGTATGTTTTTTTTTTTTTTTTTCACTTGGTTAATCGGCCGGAGGCGGCATTTGTGAGAATTTCGAACTTCCTCAGAAACTTCGATATGCCGTGGGTGGTTAAATTACCACAAATTGAAGGATTTACAATGTTTTTTTTCCATTTATTCATGGTGTGGCATAAAGAGAGCAGAGCGATAAGCTAAGTCCATGAAACGTGTTTCCCGGCTAACCCCCGGCTGGAGCACTGGCATGTGATTTGTGTCCTTCTTGCTGGATTTCCCCCTCGACCGTCACGCCATTTGCGGTGGCCGTAGCAGGAAGTTGATAAAGTGACACGCGCGGCCTGGTTTTGAACACCGCAGCTCCTTGTGATCCTAAAACCAGCACAAAAGCTAAAACGAAATGGCTCAAATTTGAATTCTGATCAATGCAACCCTTTCATGGGCAGCGGCTTGAACATTTTAAGGAATGGGTGTTCGTGCATTATTGTTTACAGTTCTGGAATTAATGTGGCAAAGAAACCGCCAGTAGAAAAGTCTGTTCCCTTTTTTTACGCTGGTAAATCCTGACTATTTTACAGGCAGCGTTTATTAAAAGAGAAAAAATGAAAAGAAAAAATTACAATGGTTTGAGGTTGGTGGATAGCGTAGCGGTCTAACGCACCCATATTTGGATGGTCCTGCACGAGTGTGAGCTGCCTATCAGGGACGCAGTTTCGAAACCCGTCTCTGCCAGACCGGCCCTGGCCGTTAGCTGCGATCGGGGGCGGCATGAACTGGCTGTCCGCTCCTGAGGGAGGGGGGAGGGTGGTCGGCATGAACTCGCTGTGAAGCATGTAAGGGTGTCTCCAGAAAGGGGGTTGGTGAGTTCCGTCTCGAAGGAGGTGGATCATCGCCGGCCTCGGAGAGTAGCTTGCCCTGTAGAGGCGGGTGGTGAGTTTGTGGGGGAGGGTTAATCAAAATAAATAGAGCATATAATTGGCTTCAAAATTGGGGAGAAAAACTGTGAAAAATCTGAAACAAAATAAAAAATATAAAAAAATAAAAATAATGATGGTTTTACATACAGGTAACTGCCAAAATAATGCCAACATAAAGTGTCTTAATTGGGTGATGGGCCGCCATGAGCCGCCGGAACAGCTTCATTTATTGACGTTTACCTTGCCCTCTAAGGGGTTGAGTGGACTTAATCCATGCCAGGAAAATGTACCCCACACCATAACAGAGCTGCCAGTATCCCTCATTTACTCAGTTTGCTTTATTTTGGCAGTCACCTGTATTACAAACAGCATTGTCACAAAAATGAACAGGGACCATTGATTCCCAAAACCTGAGACATGTGCACCACTTTGTACTGGCTATTGAATACAAAACCATTTAAATGAGCTGCTTTGATTTGCAAGTGCTATTCAACACAGCACATGTATTTCACCCTAAAAAACAGGTGTGGGCGAATTGATAAAATAAAATGAATTGCTATTGTAATTGGTGTCTTCCTTAATTCCTTACACTTTCTGTATCCAATTCATTCACCCACTCTTACTAATGAGTGAACGATAAATTAAAACAATGACAGCTGGATCAGTCATGTGTTACAGACACAATCACTGCAATATGAAAGCTATTGACACAATCGTGTCCCTTCTCCCTTCTCTCTAATGTAAGAAGAGATAAAGGCACTTCCTATCTCCTATCATCCTATAATCCACTGCAAGCATACAGGAGCACTCCAAGAACACAAGTACCTCTTTAATTTAGCAAGCATTTGTACTGAATAAGATATTTGAAAAGCAAAGATAATTGGAAAAGTGGCTAAAGTAATTTCATTCATGTGTTGTCATCTACTTACCATTTCAAATGGTTCTCATTAAGTAATTCTGAAAAAGCCAAAATACAAAATGAAAAATGGAAAACAGATACTGCTACTACGACTACTACTACTACTACTACTACTGCTACAACTGCATTTTTACATTTACATTTTAAGCATTTAGCAGACACTCTTTTCCATCTTTGTGCATACATGGTATGAACAATCATTGTTCATGCAAGAGATCAGTGCAGTAATACACCAATAGACATCATTGTTGGTAACTGCATGCCATACCTGTAACACCGGGAAGGAAAAGGTTAGTAAATCTTTTTTTTTTTTTTTTTACTGCTGCTACTACTGCTACTATTACTATTATTACTACTACCACTATTACTACTACTACTACTACTACTACTGCTACTACTACTTCTAGTACTAATACTATTGCTACTATTACTACTACTACTGCTACTACTACTAGTACTACTGCTACTACTACAGACGTGTATGAGCCAATCAAGGCACCACTCTCCATAGCTGAGCACCTCAGGCGTGGCGCTCACTTCAGGAGCAGCCTCTGCTGCAGCAGGAGTAGGGCTAGGTGGCTGCGCAGGGAGGGATGGGGTCGGAGGAGGGAAGCGGATCAGGGTAGCTTACAATTGAAGAGTGTTTTTCTCAAAACTCACCCAGTGGAGTTTTGACAAAACATATTTTTCAAGGTGGGCACTATTTTTCTGATAAATGGTTAGATATTTGCAGTTGGACTTTTACACTATTATTCTTAGAGACTTAAGTATTAAAATGTGTTTTTTTCATGCAAAGAAACTCCACCAATTTAAAATACACAAAAATGGTAGATTTTCTCAAAATTGGTCAAAGTGGACTGAGTGAGTTTTGGAAAAACGCTCTTCAATTTCTCCCTTGTCTGTAGGACACTTGTCTCACTTGTGAGTTTAATGACGTGCCTTGTCTGCCCATTTTAAAGCAGTCTCTTAAAGCTAATCCCGCTAGCCTCCCATGTGGTCTAATGGTTTCAACGTCCGACGCTGGCCACGGCGACCCAATTCCCCAGCCGCGCCAGAGTCGGCTCTGGCCGGGAGTGGCAATTGGCTGTCCGCCCCAGGGAGGATGGAGGGAAGCCGACAAGACATACGCTGCACACAGGAGTGGCTCTGGGGTGCCGGAGTTACGGTCGACAGCATAACGTGTGCCATCTCGGAGGAGACGATACTTCGCCTTTGTCACTACCGAACACAGGGCTACGGCAGCGAACTACGAGGGAGGGATTGACCTAAAAATATTTAATTGAAAAAAAAAGAAAAAGAAAAGCTAATCCTGCTGTAGAGCTTGCTTTGTTATTGAGCAAGCCAAAACCCTTTCTACTCCACTCAGTTGCATTGTTAGGTTTGTGTCTTTAAAACTGCACCATTCTCAGTTGTGTCAGTGATAAACTACTATGCGCTGTCAGTGGTAATATGACCATAAACATTGGGCCTGAAGCATCTGGTACACTATAGGAATGTGTGTGTGTGTGTGTGTGTGTGTGTGTGTGCATACATGTGTGTATGTGTGTGTGTGCATATATGTGTGTTTGTATGTGTAGGAGTGCGTGTATCAGTGTATGAATGTGTGTGTATCTAACTCCATGTATTTTGCCAAAGTTTCTGTTTCCTGGAGAGGGAGCCATGAGGATTGCCTCCTGATCGTGGCAGATAAAGACATTTCTTACAGACTGTCAGGAGAGATGAGAGACAGCCATCGAGAGCCTGAGGCTTGCTGCACACCCACACAAGAGTCTGACACACACACACACATACACATACACACACTCACAGACAGACACACAGACACACACACACTCACGCACAAACCCCCACAAACACACACAGACACAGGTGCGCACACACACACAGACAAACACACAACATCACACACACACAGACAGGCACTCACATGCCCAAACCAGAAACTGGTACCATGGACCCAATGTATCATGTATTGTGGTGTCCCTAGGGGTTGGGCAACACTCACGGACCATGCAGAGGGCGTAGGCAGGTTAAATAACCCGGAGGAGGCAGTATTACAAACCAAATAATTTCTTAAACACATTTTTACAAACACAAAACAAAGGGCAGGGTATTCGGGGAGTCCAAACACAAAGTCCACAATCCTACTCGTCATCGTTATCCGTAGTCCAATATCCAAGTCCAGTTCAGTTCCGCAATCCAGTCCAATAGTCAATACACAAAGGGGGGTCCTTTTGGGGGGTACTGTTCTTGTCTTTATGACATTACAATGTCTTATTGTCTTGTCCTTACTACATTACAATACAGTACTCAGTGATTGCTGTAGAATATGGTAAACTACTGCAAGTGGACCACAGTACCAATATGTATTATGTATGAAACTGGGAGCTGTAGGCTATTCCTATTTTGTCAATACAGTATACTGTAACATAGCTTATTTTTCTGAATTGAAAGATGACCAGCTGGTGGTGGAAAACAACATCTCTTCACAGCAGAGCAAGAGATGGCTATCATCACTATGGTGCTATAAAACAAGGCCATTCGACTGCGGAAAATCCATCCTCATCCTCGAAATATAGTATTTCAATATGACGTTGTCATCAATGACTAGCCTGGCCTGACAGAGATAAGAGACTAGAAAAATATTTTTTTATTTTACATAAATGGTCTTCCTGTACAGACTGTATTCTCATGTTGTTTTTCCCTATACTATTTGCTGGAATGTACAGTACAAAACTCTAATTTGAAGAAAAAAAAAACGTTTTGGTACTGTATTTGTGTATTCCTTTTATGTTCGAGTTCATACAGTAACAATCCATTACAACAGGCTTCGGCACATACATTGTAAGTTTATAACACCGCAAATGCATTAACGAAACGTTAAGACCAGCGTGTAATTAGGCCTAGAGTAGAGTCTATTCATTTGATGCATGTGTGCGTCATTTTGGTTCAAAAGTGTCATTTTGAGAAGAGCTCACATAGCTTTGAGTGCGGTGCTTCATTTTGCAAGAGGTTTGAGGAATTTTGCCAAAAATGTTTACTGATTGAGTTTTTGTGTTTGTAGTTTTGAGGACAAGAGTCATAGTTTCAGGAAATGTACTTTCCTTGTATTGTCATTTTTCTGTAAAAACTGTAAAGCATTCCTCCCAAAGGACGTAAGGAATTTCCCAGGGTGCTTAGGTCTCTCCGGATCAGCACGGCGTCACAGAGTTTGTGTCCTGTGGTGGCGGCTAGAGGGGGGGAGACGAATGAGTACAAGGCCTGACCACCGAGCCTCCGCCAGCCCTGGGACATTCTAGAAGAAGAGGGACTAGTCGCCATGGATACTGGGAGAGCCGCGTGGAGCCGCTGCGATTGGGGGTTTGGCAGAGCGACCCGCCATCAACAGCCCCCAGGCTGATCCCTCACAGACACACACACACGCACACACACACACACCCAGAAACACACACACACTCACATGCACACAGACAAACACATACAGACATGCACACAGACACACACACACTCACACACGCACACATACACAAACTCCCACAACCTCACACACACACTCACACACACACAAACTCACATACATACACACATACTGTATGCACACACTCACACACACACACACACACGTACATACAGTGCATTTGGAAAGTATTCAGACCTCTTCACTTTTTCTACATTTTGTTATGTTACAGCCTTACATAAATTCTTGCACATTTATTAAAAATAAAAAACTGGAATATCATATTTACATGAGTATTCAGACCCTTTGCTATGACACTCCAAATTGAGCTCAGATGCATCCTGTTCCCTTTGATCATCCTTGAGATGTCTCTAGAACTTGATTGTAGTCCACCTGTGGCAAATTCAATTGATTGTACATGCTTTAGAAAGGCGCGCACACATGTTTTTATACCCTTCCCCAGATCTATGCCTCGACACAATTCTATCTCAGAGGTTTACGGAGAGTTCCTACGACTTTATGTCTTGGGTTTTGCTCTGACATGCACTGTGAACTGTGGGACCTTATACAGACAGGTGTGTGCCTTTCTAAAGCATGTACAATCAATTGAATTTGCCACAGGTGGACTACAATCAAGAGATTGGAGGAGAGGGGAAGGATAGAGGGGGATGAGAGAGGGGAAGGAGAGAGGGGCAGGAGAGGGGCATGAGAGAGGGGAAGGAGAGAGGGGCAGGAGGGGGGCATGAGAGGGGAAGGAGAGAGGGGCAGGAGAGGGGGCATGAGAGAGGGGAAGGAGAGAGAGGGGAAGGAGAGAGGGGCAGGAGAGGGGCATGAGAGAGGGGAAGGAGAGAGGGGCAGGAGAGGGGCATGAGAGAGGGGAAGGAGAGAGAGGGGCAGGAGAGGGGCATGAGAGAGGGGAAGGAGAGAGGGGCAGGAGAGGGGCATGAGAGGGGCAGGAGAGAGAGGGGAAGGAGAGAGTGGCAGGAGAGGGGCATGAGAGAGGGGAAGGAGAGAGGGGCAGGAGAGGGGCAGGAGAGAGGGGAAGGAGAGAGGGCAGAGAGAGGGGCAGGAGAGGGGAGAGGAGAGCAGGCAGGAGGGGGGCATGAGAGAGGGGAAGGAGAGAGGGGCAGGAGAGGGGCATGAGAGAGGGAAGGAAGAGAGGGGCAGGAGAGGGGCAGGAGAGAGGGGAAGGGAGAGGGGCAGGAGAGGGATGAGAGAGGAAGGAGAGAGGGGCAGGAGGGGGCATGAGAGAGAGGGAAGGAGAGAGGGGCAGGAGAGAGGGGAAGGAGAGAGGGACAGGAGAGAGGGGCAGGAGAGAGGGGCAGGAGAGAGGGGCAGGAGGAGGGAGGGGCAGGAGAGGGAGGGGCATGAGAGAGGGGCAGGAGAGAGGGGCAGGAGAGGAGGGGAGAGAGGGCAGCAGGAGAGGGGAGGGGGCAGGAGAGGGAGGGGCAGGCAGGAGAGAGCGGTGTGAGAGGAGCGGCGCGAGACAGAGGAGCGATGTGAGCAGCTGTGTGAGGATGCACACCTGTGGGACATTAGGAGCACAGTACACACAGATAAGAGGAAATAACGAAGCAAAGCCCACAGGAGCTTGGGCTCAGTACACGCTGAGGTTCATTCGAGAGAACGCTTCGATTAATCGCCATGGCTGCAGCAGTCAGGGGTCCCCAGGAAGCTCGCTTCTTCCTTTCAGAAAAATAAAGGAGGCCTTCATGTGCGTTTCGTCAAAATTGCAGGCGTGCAATCGCTCCGAACAGCGACGACACAAATGAAATAATGAAGAGTGGGGCCTGACGGCTCTCCCGCTGTCTGGGATTTGTCAGACTTTGACTATGACACAAACCTCTACTCCTCCCACCCTCCCCCAACACGTCACTGCTGTATTCCCGGTGTCACTAACAGCTTATACCCCCAAGTCTCGAGGAGTGCTACTCCACTCTTTTAATCCTGGTACAAACACTTTTTTTTGGTCTCATTTCTTCAACTGTAAAGCTAAAGTGTAAAGCTGTAACTTTACTTTTAAATATAACATGCCTATATACTGTATATATATATATACAGTACCAGTCAAAAGTTTGAGTACACCTTACATCTGGATTACGGCTTCCTTCATATATCACTGTATCACTCCTTCATTCTTCAGCATGACCCGAAAATGAAAATGAAATGAAAATGACCCGAAACACACCTTGAAGTTGTACAAGAACTATCTGGTGAAGGAGGAACATGAAGGACAACTCAAACTAATGACCTGGCCTGCCCAGTGTCCAGACCTCAATCCCATAGAACTTGCATGGGACAAACTGGACAGAAGAGGCAAAGCAAAGTACCCCACAAGTGTCTCTGGGAATTGCTGCAGGAGAGCTGGGAAGACATGTCGGGTGATTTCCTCCTGAAACTTATTAACCAAACGGCCCATGTTTATGAGGCTGTTACCATGGCAAAGTGTGGCTATATTGAGGAATCCAAGATTCAATTTTCAATTCAATTTTCTTGAACATTGCTTTGATGTTCCTTTTGTTTATTGTTACATGCATTTTTATTTTTTATTTTATTTACGGAAACGTATATGGTGTAAAACATTGTCAATTATGAGATAAACCTAGTTTCCAGCAGGTGTGCTCAAACTTTTGACTGGTACTGTATATATATATATATATATATATACAGCCAGATCCATAAATATTTGGCATATTGACGAAGTTATTATTATTGTAGCTGTCTGCTGACTTTCAGCTTTAATTTGAGGGTATTTACATCCAAATTGGGTGAACGGTGTAAGAATTACAGCACTTTTTATAAGTGGCCCCCCCCTTTTTAAGGGACCAAAGGTAATTGGAGAATTGGCTGCTTAGCCGTTCCATGGCCAGGTGTGTGTTATTCCCTCATTATTTCATTTACAATAAGCAGATAAAAGGTGGATGACATTAGAATTATTTCCCTGGTGAAGAAAAACCCCTTCACAACAGTTGACCAGATCAAGAACACCCTACAGGAGGTAGGTGTATCTGTGGTAAAGTCAAATCAAGTCAAATCAAGAGAAGACTTCACCAGAGTAAATACAGAGGGTTTACCACAAGATGTAAACCATTGGTAAGCCTCAAAAACAGGAAGACCAGATTAGAGTTAGATTAGATTAGAGTAAACATCTCAAAAAGCCTGTACAGTTCTGGAACAACATCCTATGGACAGATGAGACAAAGATCAACTTGTACCAGAATGATGGGAAGAGAAGAGTATGGAGAAGGGAAGGAACTGCTCATGATCCGAAGCATACCACCTCATCTGTGAAGCATGGTGGAGGTAGTGTTATGGCGTGGGCATGTATGGTTGCTAATGGAACTGGGTCCCTTATATCTATTGATGATGTGACTGCTGACAAAAGCAGCAGGATGAATTCTGAAATGTATAGGGCTATATTATCTGCTCAGATTCAGCCAAATGCTTCAAAACTCATTGGACGGCGATTCACAGTGCAGATGGACAATGACCCAAAGCATACTGCGAAAGCAACCCAATACATTTTTAAGGCAAATACGTGGAATGTTCTGCAATGGCCAAGTCAATCACCTGACCTGAATCCAATTGAGCATGCATTTCACTTGCTGAAGGCAAAACGCCCCAAGAACAAGCAGGAACTGAAGACAGTGGCAGTAAAGGCCTGGCAGAGCATCACCAGGGAAGAAACCCAGCGTCTGGTGATGTCTATGAGTTCCAGACTTCAGGCTTCAGGGCATTGACTGCAAAGGATTTGCAACCAAGTATTAAAAATGTAAATGTAATTTATGATTATGTTAGTTTGTCCAATTACTTTTGAGCCCCTAAAATTGGGGGGGGGACTATGTATAAAAATGTTTGTAATTCCTACACGGTTCATACAATATTTTTGACAAAACCCTTAAATTAAAGCTGAAAGTCTACCTTAAAGCACATCTTGATTGTTCCATTTCAAATCCATTATGCTGGCATACAGAGAAAAAATGATGAAAATTGTGTCACTGTCCAAATGCGTATGGACCTGACTGTATATGTATTGTGGTGTCCCCAGGGGTTGGGCGACACTCACGGACCTTGCAGAGGGCGTAGGCAAGTTTAACAACACGGAGGAGGCAGTAATATAAGCAAAATGATGCTTTATTAAACAAACAAACACAAAACAAAGGGTGGGGTCTTCAGGGAATACAAACACAAAGTCCGCAATCCTTTCTCTTTGTCAATGTCCGTTCCAATCCAAAATCCAGGTCCAAGTCCACAATCCAGTCCGTAGTCGTTATCCAAAGCAATCCAATTTCAAACACAAAACAATTCCACAAACACTCTCTCCAAATCCTTTCCAAAACACTGGCTGGTCATACGACTTCACAGTTTTCTCTCTCTACAAATACACTCCACCAACACTCCGCAACTCCTTCCCACACACGTTCCGACTCCTCTCCCAGTGTAGTGGGAATCAGCCCTTTAAATAGGCCTTGAAATGGCCTTCAGCTGGTCGTTTAGTCCCGTTGCCTTCACTTGGCTCAGGTGTGACTGTTGCCTGCTGGGAAATGTAGTGTTTCCTGGCGCCCATGTGTTGTAGGCCAGGCAGCCATTTCCTAGTGCAGTATATATATATACAAGATGTTCCATAAATGTTTACTTTGGATTATTATTACCAATTATTATTATTTTTATTTTTATTATTATTATTATTATTATTATTATTATTATTATTATTATTATTATTATTATTATTATTATGTTTTATTATTCCTATTATTGCAACAGTTACAGTTAATTGCCAAAATACCATAATGTAGCAAACCATGTCTTAATAGGGCGTTGGGACACCACAAGTCTCCAGAACAGCTTCAGCTTTGCATATGGTTTACATAGTTTTCATGCTCATCAAACCATTCAGTGACCACTCATGCCCTGTGGATGGGGGCATTGCGATCCTGGAAGAGACCACTCCCATCAGGATAGAAACGCTTCACCATAGGATAAATATGGTCAATCTAAATGGCTTTGTATTTATTGGCATTTACCTTGCCATCTAAGGGGTTGAGTGGACCTAAACCGTGTCAGGAAAATTCACCTCACACCATAACATAGCCGCCAGCACCCTTCATTTACTCAAGAGTTCCCTTTATTTTGGCAGTTATCTGTATCTCTCAAACAGAGGAGAAGAAGACAGATTCCAATTTCTTATACCAGGGTAAAAGTGGGAGATCCAGGAAGACATTTGACTGTTGAAATGAAAGACGGGCCTTGAGGAGCAGAATGTAATTTTCTCTCAATCTCCCCCATCTCCCCTTTCTGCGGCAGCGTGGGGCTTTTTGCTCGCGAGCCCGTCTTGTTCTCCTCTTTAACCGCCCCACCTCTTCAGCCTCACTCAACGCTTCGGCAGCGGGAACGTGAGCGGTCTGTGATGCCACATAGACAGACGCGCTCGCCTCTTCGACTTCAATTTCACCCACCCTCAGATTAAGGACGAAACCAGATAGAAGGAAATTCATGTTCATTCATGGGAAATATATCACCACCCCCCATTTAAAAACAAAACAGAAAAACACACTACAAGTTGCCGAATAAGTATGCAGAAAACTGTCAGGTTACGTAAGTAAGTTAACATACCTTTATTCCCCCGTTAAATAAAACGTGTCCAAAGCTGTTTCTGTACAAATCGCAAAATATACATTTTTTTAAATGAAGTGCTTTTTAAAGACTGTCCATCACATCCCACTCCTTAGTTTTCCCACCGTCTCCACTGCTATTGACTTGATTCATGGTCAGTAAGAGTCAGCTTTCCAATGCGCGGGTGGCACTGTGGAGTTAAGGTTTGAAAAGTTTACTGTAATAAATAGACTCTGTCAGCGATTTCTTGAGTTATTTCTTTTTTATCAGCATGCACCCCCCCCCACCGACAGACATCACCCAAGGATTACATTTAAGGGGATGATAATTGTGAGCTGACAATTCTCTGAGGGAGTAAAGTGTACTGCAGTGGGAGACAGACCTGAGTTGGTTTCGAATGTGCGAAAGTAAAGGCGAAGGTTCGCAATCAATTTCAAACTTTTTTTTATGCTAGTGTAGCCTGGCGAACATTAGCTTTCTGTTCGCTATTAACGTTTTGCGAACATAAGCGAACGGTTTGAGAACACGGTGTGTGTGGTGAGCCAAAATGGCGGCGGGTGATGCTGGCCAGAGGGAGATGGGTTTGCTTTAAACAAGTTGGACATTTCATAAAACCTGTTTCAAAGATCAAAGTTTCGCCTTTTCGAAGAAAAAGGTTTGCCATGAACATTCTGGGCTGTTCGCTGTTCGCAAATTTAAACGCAATTTGACAGCAGCTCCAGAACGGGGGTCAGTGAGGGAGTCCCGGGGATCTTCAGCAAAAATGAACAAACTATCCAGAATATTTCCTCATCCACAATATTCCTGACATCCCCACATTCCTGTGATAGCTAACAGAAAACTGGGAAATGTGACAGAAAATGGGATAATATCAGAAACAAAATTCTAGCAGCTAGCGCGCTATGTTGGCGGGTCAGATGGATCCTGGGATTCATAACATAAGTCCCACCCACATTTTAACAATATGGCCGTGCCCATGAGTGGGGTCAGGAATATTGTGGATATGTCCATATTTCATAAATTATTAGATTAATAGACTTCCAGATGAAATACACCTTGTCTGGTTTACACCTCCTTGGTAATAATAGTGATTCTGATTGCTGCGATTATGAAATATTCATATTGTACTATTGTACAATGAAGAGCTGTGTAGTCTCACATACATGACATCATGACATTTAACTTTGCTTTTGAAGATGGTCCCATCAATTGAACTTTTGGATTATTGTTATTATTAGGAACAGAGACCAGTTTTAATTTCTCAGACCACGCACAATTGGGAGATCCAGGCAGAGCTCTGAGGAGGTATGCAGGTTGAAATGAAAGACAGGTCTCGAGGAGCAGAATGCAATTTTCTGCCGATGCCTCTCTCACTGCCACTGTGTTAAATAACCAGTGCTTTTCAGCCCGTAGTGGGTGGGGGTCAAAATGTCACGCGTCGACCATTTCACCCGGGTGGGGGTGTGCTCAGCCACTTTGGTTGGGGGATGGGATGGGGGGGGCGGGTCATTTCAGGGGGCCTGGAGATGACATGAAAGGGGAAACGTATGGGGACCCCTTGTGCTGGAGGAAGGGCGCGGCCGACTGGCGGGACGGGACCCGTCTCACCGGCCCCGAACCGGTACCCTCCTCGCGACGTGCCGGCTGAGAGATGTAGCTGTTTATCAGAGCTGACAGAATTTATTGCCCAGTCTGGGAGCCTGTGTGTTAACAGCATGAACAAAACAAGGAGAGAGAGAGAGAGGGGGGAAGAAAGAAAGAGCGAACGAAAGAAAGAAGAAGAAGAAAAAAACACACACTCCCACTGACAACACAGCTGGAATTTCTTTGTCCGCTCAAACGGCACAGTTATAAAACCACTGCAATCTGGCTAACGCTAACAAAAGACTGAAAAGGGTGATGTTATTTCATCTGAAAATGATGAAGAGGGGGTCGGGGGCGGGGGGGGGGCGTTAGGGGGAAGGATGCCGTGAAAAAGGGTCTTGATGAGCGGTTTATGTTTGGATGAATACGCTCTCTTTGTGGCTCTCCGGGTTATGCGTCTAATTTTGTTTTTATTTTTAGCCCCAGTTACTTACTTCTGGGATTTGGCGCAGAGTTGATTGCCATGTTCGTAGCCCCGTCAGTTTTTGACAGGGGTGACCGGTGCACCTGTGTCGGCCTGTCTGGGGCCAGCAGTGATCACTGCGTGGGGGTGGGCGGGCGGGCGGGGGGTGGGTTTCGGATTTCAGGAAAACGGACGTCTCTCTCCCGACCGCGTAGGCCCGGTGCTGAGCGGACGTTTTAGCTCGCGCAAAGGGAGCGCGAGCGCTAAGCTAACGTGGGAGTGGGACTCAAGTGACAGAGAACGCCCGCCTCCCTTGCCCATTGTTTCTGGGAATGGACGTGACTGAGAATACTGTGGCGAAAAAAAAGTGTGTGCCCCCAGCTTGAAGGCCGTGAAAAAGGGCCATGTGCATGGTAGGTCATGTAGAGAACAATAGAAAAACACATTGTTCTAGATTGATTTGGCATTATCCAACTCTTCCATTCTGTGAGATATGGGCCTTGCAGAGGGTGAGATGGGAGAAGCTTTTTATTAATTTTTTAGTCACCATCCACTTAACCACCAGTATTGCTTTTTCCAAGACAGTGTGTAGACAGATTTTTATTTTTTACCCTTTTTCAGAAATTACTTGTGTCAGTTTCTCTCTCGAGATTAATAATAAAAATATATATTTCTCTTTTGGTGCCTGGATCAGAAATGAGGTGGAGGTGACTTGCTCCATCAGAGCTGCTGGTGTTTTTCATGTCCAGCAAAAAAAATAAGATTTTGACATCTGACATTTTGGGGTTAAGGCTTCATTTTCATCAGTGCTTGAGCATAATTATTTAATCATGAAATTGACTTAAAATCATCTTGTTTGCTTATGTTGTGTGTAATGTATCAAAATATATATGGGCTGTAGGGTGGCTCAGTGCTGTTAAGACACTGCTCTATTGTGTGGATGGGCCCCACGGTCTGCATCCTGTTAAGGCACTGTTCTACTGGGTGGATGAGCCCCACAGTCCGCATCCTGTTAAGAAAAAAAAACAAAAATATATATATCTTTAAAAATCTAATTTCAATACTTTTCCCCTCAGTTCTCAATTATTATTTTCATTTGGTTCAAGCAATATAAAATGTGATTTTACTGGATGAAATTGATTGAGGGGAAAACGATCTAATGTATAATTTGTGATGAAAAATGTGAACCATTACAGCCATGCACTAAACCTGGTTCATTACATTGAAGAGGTAAAAAGAGCCCAACTAAATCAAACAGACAACTTGCCTCAGAGTAATGTGCTCATATATTGAGTGCCTTTAAATCCATTCAACGTGCTGAGCTGCCTGCCTTTTACCAGCACTGAAGCAACAGTTGGTAAACAGCTAAAGTGAGACGTACACTGACAAGCTCAGACTTTTCCTCAGAAAATAAAGAAAGGGGGGGGGGGGAACAAAGTGAATGGATACTTGCGGAAAGCTTGTTCCTCTTGCGGTAACCATGGCAACCACCCCATTCCCCCCCTCCCCAATTCCTAAGCAGAAGAGACGAATGTTTAACAGGGACACATCAGTAATTCTCCAGAGCATGTGGGCTGGGAATGCTAAATTACAGGGTCTGTTTTGTCACCATTGTTTTGTCGCGGCAAACGCACACATATTACCCAAAGCCCTTCTCTGTACTGGAGAGAACACTTTTCATCTCGGGCACGAACACGCATTAATGTGACTGTTTGTGGTTCTTTACTCCCACTCCCCCCCCGCCTCCCCCTGAAGGCATTGTGTCTAGAGGCTTCCGCTCCATTGTCAGAGCTAATGTCAGTATTTCATTTCCGTTCTGCGATGTTAAAATTAGCTGCTATTTTAAGGAAGTCATCCGTTGAAACCCCTCTCCATTAGGAAGTAAAATTGTATTCACCGTCCTAAACCGGAACAAGTTACACCGCGATCTCTACACTACAAAAGTAGTGTTGTTGTATAAACTTGATACGTGATTTGTGTTGATAGGCTAGGCCACGGTTTTAATCGAATCGGCCCCAGGATTAAGGAGTTAAGGACCCCTGAATGGGGTGTGTTTTTAGATTTTTTGAATGGGCTGAATATTTGAATTTGTGCATTTATAATGAAATTAACGGCCTGTTGTTGGTCACAAAAATGCTGTTCTAAAACAATTTGTTATATTAGAAAAGTAAAATAAATTGCATTTAGGAAAAAAAAAACCTCTCATTGGAAGTTGAAACCAAAATAATTATTTTAAAATAGGTGAAAAAATGTTGCGAGTTCAATTATGACAAGAAAACAAGAATAAAGTATTTATTTCATTTATTTAACTAACTAACGTCTGATCCGTTTGGAAAGCTGACGTTTGCTCTGTGGCCGGAAAACCAGTCGAGCACCTCGTTAGGTGTGGCATATTCCATTCTGGAATAACTGTGAAAATATTTGTATGACTGTCTTATGGCATTTGTCTCATAACAAGGAAAATGTCTTATGATATTCTCATATGTCATAGGTTGAGGGGGGGGTCAGCTTCCGTTAGTTACCTGAGCTGACACCACCTGACTTCACCTGAACTGACCCTGTGCCATCACATACACTCTCTCCTACATCAACAGCTTTGATCAACTCATTTCCATCGGAGAATGAGAAGACGGGATATGCGTTTTATGGCGGACTCAATCAACCTTTCGTCCTTAACTTTCACTTGCAAATAAACGCAAGTGTTTCTTGTTTTTTTTCCCTTCACGGTCACCGTTTGACGAGTTCATTTGCCCGATCGCGAACCGTGCTCGTTTGCCGAAGACAAACCCCCCAAACCCCCGCTAACACACAACTCAAAGTCAGAGGCAAACATTGAATGAATTCAGGCCTCAATTGAAATTTGTCGGAACGTTAGAATCCCGTGCTGTGACGTATGACGGGCGGCTTAAATCTCGGGCCTTGTTCCCGAAGGAAGGCATCAATGTTGTAGCTGTTGATTTATCGAAGCAGGAGTCCAGAGTGTTGGATGAACACGTGTGTTTCAGTGCCGGCCCTTTAAGAAGTGCGCAAACACACACGAACGCCCCTCCCCCTCCGCCAGAGAGGAAAGGGCCACAAGGCTCATGGATCGCTGTCAGGAACCCGGGACGCGTGATGGAGAGGACCGCAGCGACGGAGAACGCCGTAAGCTCTCTTCACGAAGCGCACCGACGACCAAGCGGCGTAGCCCCGCACGTGCTCCCCGAAACGCATCGTCATAAGCACAAGTACACATCTTTCCGCTGCGGGTGAAGAGCTGGGTTTAACATTTCATTTCACCCGGATAGATGCCTGTAGGGTGACAACCCGGCTCTTTTTTTTATTAAAGATACATCCTTTTCTTTTCTTTTTCCCCTTCCTCCCTTTACCACTTTTATGTTGTTTTCTTAAAGAGATTAAAAGCGCAGTTGTTTCATGTAAAACCAAAAAAACAACAATTAAGAGGTAACCCGATTGAAGTACCTCCCTTACTTGCACCCTCCCCAACCCCGGTTAATATTCATGCAGGTTAGATTTACTCATGCTATCTTTGATCCTTTTATTCATTCTTGTATTTATTATTTGAACCTTTTATTTAGGAGACGACACGGGATAAAGCTAACGGGGTTAGCGTTGGCGACGGTGGTGGCAGGAATGATGAAAACAATGAGCGAATAAAACACCTGGAGGCTCTCGGAAACAAAAACAATACAAAAAAAGAATGGAAAAAAATCCGCCGGCGTTTGGTGTTGGACAGGTCCGGACACGTCGCAGGATTTCTAGGAATGATGAGATGAGAGGGTCTTTGTTCCAGCAGCGGAGTGTGTGTGTGTGTGCGCGTGTGTGCGTGCTCTTAAATCTCACCCAACTTTAGCCTCTTATCTGGTCTGATCTGCTGGGTGTTGTTGAGGTATTCGGTCGGGGGGTGGGTGGGGGTGGTGGGGCCATACCTGCCCCGTTAATCACAAGGGGAGCTGGTAAGGGGGAAGGGCATGGCTGCTGCGAGCTATGATTCCAGCGATGATTTTCTCCCCTCTGGTGGGGCGTCCGAGCCGACCTGGCTGCGGGAACACCTGTAAGTGTCTCTCTCACTCGTGTAAATGAGAGAGGCCCTGAACTGCCCTGACCTCGAGACGGACGGAGAGGAGGAGAGGAGATGAGGCGAACGGTGTCCTTCTGTACGCATCCCCGTGCGCAGATACGCTCTCCCCCTTCACCGCCATTCCCGTGCTCCATCTGCTGTTCCTGCTCAGTGTGTCATCACACAGAGCCCCCCTCAGAGTCCCCCCGCCCCCTCCTGGTATTCCCAAAACGTCCCCCCGCACCCACGTTCCTTTGGACCGTTTAAATACATTTAAAAAAGGTTAGAGGTAAAAAGGGACAAATGAAACCATCATATAAAACAAAAATAGCGCAGAGCAGATTGCAGTTTGCCTCTCTTCACCCCACTCTCACCCTCTTTCCTCGCTCCCCCTCATCCTCCTGTCCCCCTGCCCTTGCCTCCCCCACCCCAGTCTCATCCCCCTTCCCTCGCCCCTCCACCCCACTCTCGCCACCCCTCATCCCACTCTCACCCTCCTGTCCCCCTCCCTGGCCTCCATCCACCCCAGTCTCGTCCCCCATTCCCCCACCCTTGCCACTCCCTCGTAAACTGTAAACTATCCGTCCGACTCGTCTTGCTTTTTTAGTGCTGCTCTTTCGAGTCTCGCCGCATCATGATCACTTTACGAGTTCCCTCGCAAAGTTCGAAAGCGGTCGTGGCCCCGTCTGCTTTGGCAGAGGCCCCCGCGTTCAGCAGAGATGACTGAAGAGCTTCCCGTATTCACCCCCGAGCCTAAAAATACACCCCCCCCACACCACCCCTGGGGAGAGCTCCATCAGCCAAGTTGTTGATCCCCAGTGCCATTTTTATTTATTCTTTTTTGGATGATCTCAGTCGCGGCAGTTAAAGAATTTCCATCCGCCGGCAAACAATATTCTTTGCCCTTTGAGGAACAAAAAAAATAAAGAAACATTACAGGCATTTAGCAGACGCACTTATCCAGAACAACTTACACAGTTCTTTACATACAATTCATTTATACAGTTGGATATTTACTGAAGCAATTTGAGTTAAGTATCTTGCTTAAGGGTACAATGGTAGTGCCCCACCTGGGATTGAACCTGCAACCTTTGTGTGTCAAGCCCAGTTCCTTAACCATTATGCTAACATTGCCGCCCAACAGGGCGGCACGGTGGTGCAGTGGATAGCGCTGTCGCCTCACAGTAAGAAGGTCTCGGGTTCGAATCCAGGCCGGGGCCTTTCTGTGTGGAGTTTGCATGTTTCCCCCGTGTCCGCGTGGGTTTCCTCCGGGTACTCCGGTTTCCTCCCACAGTCCAAAAAGACATGCACGTTAGGCTAATTGGAGAGTCTAAATTGCCCGTAGGCATGAGTGTGTGAGTGAATGGTGTGTGTGCCCTGCGATGGATTGGCGACCTGTCCAGGGTGTATTCCTGCCTCTCGCCCGGAACGCATGCTGGGATAGGCTCCAGCCCCCCGCGACCCTGACCAGGAATAAGCGGCTTAGACAATGGATGGATGGATGGATGCCGCCCAACAAGTGAACAGTGGCGAGCAGTGTTGACTCCGTGTCTAATGGGGTTAAGGTGCTGCAAGCCATCGCATCTATGCCCTCTTTTTCCTTTGAACTCCTCAGTGTGCCAGTTGTGTATTTTGTCCTCTTGTTCTGCACCGCGTGTAAAAAAATATATATCGGGGGTAAATCGAAACGTAACCGCAGCGACAGTGCTTGTTGAGTTGCTGGAGGGAGGCAGCGGCGATACTGGGGGAGGGTGGGGGGTCTGTGGTGTTGCATGGGGCAGGAATACAGAAATAGTTTTTTCCACGTATTCGTGCAGGTGCGCATGTGTTTGCCTCCTTAAGGGCTGCGTGGAGGAGACTTTAAAGGCATTAAGGATAACGCTGCAGTAGTCATTAACCATTCTCTGTGCTTGTAATACCATCATCCCCCCCACCCCCGATGGAAAGGGGCTTTATGCTGTGTGCTTAGCTGTTAGCGGTTACCGAGTGCTAACCCCTTTGCTTAATACACCGCAGAATCCCAGAGGTCTTCGTCCTGTGCGTAAGAACCGTCGACGGAAGGCTGCCCCACGCGTGGCGTGATGCTCCCCGCTGTCCGAGGAGAAGGAGAGAGCCTACTCCGGAGAGATTACACACACACACACACACACGCCGCCCCTTCCCTGAAAAATGTTCAGTCCTTTTACCTCAACAAAATAAATATCCTAATAGAAAGATATAGTGTGATACAGCACATGTAAGATGGCTCAGACTGAAAAGTTAGTTACATGTCCAGTAACACACGATAATGCAAGTGTAACCCAGGTTATTTTCTGTAGCTACAAATTACAGATTTAATAATCTTAACCTTAAACGCCTCACATGCAGACTACGTTTGGCTGTGGTATATTTCCTGCAATGGAATATCTAAAGATGTTGGGTTACACCTGAAAGCAAACTCCTTCCAAAAAATCAAACCTCAATAAAACCTCCTACTGTACTCACCAGACATGTCTTGAAAAGTGTCCCTGAATCCTCACGAACAAACAGCGGTAGACCTTCCAGGGCTGTGCTCTTTCTGTGTACTGCAATGTCAGATGTCTGAAAATCACCAAACAAAAGAAACCAATAGACTAGTAGTGAACACTATGTTTTCACTTGGCGGTAATCCCCTTCAAGAGCAAAAAGTAAAGACTGGACCATGGAGGTGTAAATTCCAATAATACATATGTTAAATAATCTTAAATGATCAGTCCACCTGTTCATCAAGCTTGTCCAGGAGGTTTTCCATCTCTTGACCAAAGGCACCCTTCCTGGCACGATACAGTTATAGCAGTCGAGGAGAGTACTCGTCTAAGGCCGCTCTGAAAGTCCCCAATAGCTCCTTGGTGGTGACGTGGTTGAACTCTGCACAAATCTGTTGAACACAAAACCAGTAACACATTTCGGTATTAAAATAGGGACTTTTGGTGATATTACTGTTGAGTGACTGAGTTTGCATATTTGGCTATATATGCAAGGTCAGTTGTTTGGGTCAGAAAGTGTTGTTGCGGCGTAATCCAGTGCACGGCATGCGTAGGAATACGGAAGTTCTACAGTTGAGAAAATGTAGCGCCAAAGGAAAGGGCTGTCTCACTGCAATGTAAAGTGGTGAAATTATTCTAAATATAGCATACACTTAAACTGATAGTTATAGGTGGGCCGTTTTATTAGGTGGCTAAAATACGTTTTGCTGCTGGCCCTCTCAGTACTCCTGTCTGCTTTTCCAAACTGGGGGGGATGTGGACCACTATCTACTGCAGGTAATACACTGAGTATAGAAAAGTACCTTGTACCACCCCACTTAAAAAAATTGAAATATCCCTTTTAGACAGTTCAGTCTAGTTTAGTGAACATGAAAAGGGCAAAAGGCATCTTGTTAGAACCTAACTGGGGGGTGGTGGGTGCCGCAGCAGCTTAGTGCGTCTGATCAGTAGCCGAAAGGTCGCCAGTTCGAAACTGGGCTGAGATACTGAACTACCTCCCGTCTCCAGGGGCACTAGATGAGGATGACCCTGTGTAAAAAACCATCACCATTGTGATAGCTTGGCAAATTATTACATTATTTATTAACTATTATTAATGAATTCATGAATTAGAAGAACTTGACTAATGAGAAAAATAAACAACTAAAATCTGATAAAATGTTTATCATTGATAAAATGTTTATCATTGATAAAATGTTTAATGTTTATGAAATCTGAAAACTGAAATAACGACACAAAATGGTCTTACCTGTTTTTCAGAAAACAGAGCAGGCCATCTCTCCTGGATCTCCGACACCATGGGCTGCACATCCACAATCTCCTTTCTCCTAAGGGAGAATGTGAGGTCCATCTTCTGTCTGATGAGTGTTAGGTCTTTACTTCTCTTGTTCATTTCATCCACCATGGCACATCTTTCGTCTTCTAATGTATCATCATCATGGTATTCTGGATGATCGGGGACATAATTGCCCTCTCCTCACTTTGTTTTTTTAAGGGGACCTTACCCATGTCACCATCTTTGTCCCGTCTTTTCCTGTTTACACTGACCTCATTGCAGCCTGTATGATGCAGCTTTGACCTGTAGTTGCCAAGCTTGGACTTGATGCTTATTGTCCAGCCATGATATCCTGTGCCGGTGCCTGGCTCCTTATGGCATGGATGTGTACGAACAAGTTCAGAAGCAACAGCTTCAATTTCATGTGACTCAGGGTAGGCTTTCAGGACAAACATTGCCTGAGCGATCTTCCAGAATTTCCATCTTCATGTCCTTTGTTACAAGGACACCTTGCCCCGTCCTCTCGTACACGATGGCTGACCATGTAGCAGTGAAATAACGTATCAAACAAGCTTAACATTTATTTGGGAACACTAGCTGGCTAGCCTAACCCGTTTGTTGACATTTTGACATTCATTTTGACAACTGGTCAGTTGATATGTTGCACCGCAAGCAGAACAGTAACTTAGCATTCATAGCTAGCTGGTTGCTATTGAAGTCAAGCTTAGCATTAATTTTGGTTGCGAGGGCTCAATGGAAGCTGCCCAGCGCTCAGATAACGTTAGAGCAAAACGTGGTTCAAAAATGCGTTTGGCGCTCTCCGTGAGCTCTCAGTTACTTAGCCTAACGCACACTTTCATTCATTCATTCACTACCTAACGTTAGCAAATGTCTCATTAAGCATACTTGTGAATAACATCTAGAGCAAAAACAGCCTCTCTAAAACTATTTATATCACCTTAAGTTTAGTTCAATATATTTTCAAACAAGGCGGGATGGCAAACGGGGAAAAGCAAGATGGTGGATAAAAACCCCTGCAAATTCTGTCTGGAAGCCCCGTTGTAACCAAGGCGTTGAAATGAACATGGGCAAAGTAGTTGGCCAGGCCCCAATTGGAGTCTGACTGAAATAAGTGCATTTTGACAACAGTAATGTTGAAGTGAGCCCAACTTTTCACAAAAAAACTCAATACAGTCAGTTGGACCAAATAATTTCATATAGTTGACATGGCTAATTAATATTTTTTGTTCAGGTTACTCAACAATCACATTAAGGCCATCAATTTCAAGTTTTTATTTTTACAGTGCGTATAGAGTCACACTACGCGAGCTGAGAGACTATAGTCTCTCATTTGCAAATACGATTCTAGAAGTAACAGTTAACAGAGAGAAAAGCTAACATACATTGGAGTCAGATAGAGTACTTGGAGTTATTTAACCTCCATTTAATCCCGTTCCGGTATCACACAGGTAAGGCTACACGCTATCCTTCACCACTCTGACACTTCCGCCATTTGGTGTGTTTGAGTGGAATCTTACAGGATTCTACACTGCGCTGCGCGTGGGCATGCGCAATCCCGTTTCCCACTCTCCGCCCGGTGAAGAGCTGCCCGCATCGCCGGGCTAGCACCGCTGAGACGCGGGTCAGACGAGGCGAGCGTCGGGCCATCGCACGTGAGAACCGCCTGCTCGGAAATCGATGCCGCTCTCTGACATAATGGCTCTTAAAGGTCACAGAGGATGAACCGTCTATGATATAAAGAGGGGGTGGGGGGGTCTACTGCAATAACATGACGGGTTGGTGTGATACCATGCTCTTACATAATGCTACTGCCCCCGAGCCCTAAATCCTGCGAGAAGTGTGAGCTGCCCCCATCAACCCTCACCCCCACGCCTACCCCAGTTCCTGGATCTGGACCCCCTTCACATGGCTTAGCCCCCCCCGCTGACTACCTAACTCAGGAGGCACAAAGTCATTCAGCCCTGAGTCACCTTGGACTGACCATGACATGGTCTTTTTTGGACACACCCTGTGCTGGCCAGAAGAGGATGGACTCCCCCCCTTTTAGTCTGGTTCCTCCCAAGGTTTCTCCCTATCAAGGGAGTTTTTCCTTGCCACTGTTGCCTTTAGGCTTGCTTTTTGGGGGGTCTAGGCTTGGGTTCCCCCTCTGTTCAGCATTTTGTGACAATTCAATTGTGAAAAGCGCTATACAAATAAAATTGATTTGGTTTGATTTGATACCAAAGACCCCCCCATTCTGCTAACCTTTGCAGTGGAGCTCTTTGTGTTCGTATTCGGGGGGGATCATTGTCTGTTGTGGTTCTGTTGGAGGTGAAGACACGTCAGTCAGGAGAATAAAAATTATATATATATATAGGAATAAACAAGGACACGGTGGTGTGATACTGTCCTGAGGCAGTTAACCTCCCCGAAGTGGTTTATTGTCATGCAACAGAAAACAGAATAAAGTGGTTTATTCCGCTTATACCATGGCTACTCGCAACATAACGGACACATTTTTTTGTAGCGCTATGTTTTTGTTGTTAACTTCTTACCTTTTGGCTGTTATTTTCAGTTGTGAATGTAATGTTCAATTGAAATAGAATGTTGAATGTCCTTGTGTATTGATTTGGAACCGTGATGAGGCCACTTTCAATGTAACTACTTCATAGTTGCACGCTATTGTGTTTCTCTGTGTGGTTTACTGGAAAAGAATCAACGCCCTCTCGACCAACCAGAATCGAGTAGTTAACCCATTAGTGGTATAAATGGCTACACTTAGCTACACTCCACCCCCCGTTTTGGTGTCATAAGGACACATCTCTGCTCACCTTCCAGTGCTCTATGCTCACATTCAGTGGGTGGGCGAACAAACCGTAAGGAAAAAATACAAAGAACAAACTAAACGAACGTGGTTTCCAAGGTGACACAAACGCTGCCCCGCTCTGCGTCCATTCGCATTCCTCCACGTCGGGATTGTGCATGTCCGTCACGGAGCAGGGGACACATTAGACCCGAATGCATCCGGCGTTTCAGCAAGCGGTGAACGTATATGCCCACCCCCCCATACAAGAAGATATGAATGAAAAGTGTGTTTGGTATTAGTCTTAATGAAGTGTTTATTCAAGGTGCGGCGTGTGATTTACAGCCTTCTTTTCACCCAGACCATGTTTGACGCTGAATGCGAGCAGGATCCCCATTCAAGCTATGAAAATAAATGATGGGCTCTTCTTGAAAGCAGGGTTGTTAATAATGAGGCTTTCTTTTTTCCCCCCAGCTGGCTCTGTTTTGTTCACAATACCCTAATGGGGGGGGTGTCTGCTCTAGAGCTCAAACCCAAGGTTTATAGCAACGGGCTATCTGAGATAGTGTGGGGGGGGGGGGTTGGAGATGAACATGCAGTCCATGTATAAGACCCAATGTTTTTGGGTCGGGAAGCTTGTTGTTGCTGCAGTGGGTGTGATACATGTGTACATTTAAAACGTTGACGTGCATTTTTTATTTTTTATCTGTCTATCATTTTGCCATCCTTTGTACGAGGGTCACATACAAAGCAATTATTGTTATTACTTTTATTATTACTGTTGTTGTTGTTGTTGTTGTTGTTGTTGTTGTTGTTGGCTGAAAATGAGTGTAGCATTGCTTACTGAAAATCATAAATCATACCATAAGACAAAATCCCCCTTTTACTTCTGGACCGAACGCACTCACGATCGTCTTGATCACGCAATTCCTTGGTGTGAACGCTGATGTGCAGACGGGAGGCGTTTCCATTTGTTTCGTAGGCTTCAATCACACTCAACAGGAATTCGATGAACTGCAAAGAGACAAGCCTCGTTTATTGAAAGCAGATGCCGCCGCACACACAGTTATTATTACTATTTTTTGAGCCTGTCATTTTACATTAAAGGCTTTTTAGCAGACGCTCTCATCCAGAGGAACTGGCTCGGTTTACACACAATCCGTTAATAGAGCTGTATATTTTTTACTGAAGCAATTCATGCTAAGTACCTCCGCTCAAAGGTAGGCGCAGTGCCCTGCCTGGGAAGCAAACCTGCAACCTCCGGGTTGCAAGCCTGGCTCCCTAACCATTACGCTGCGCTGCCGCCAACAGTCGCCAGTAATGCACCGCTAAGCGGGCCGATCCATCTCAAAACAGGAGCGATAAGAAAGTTATCGTGCTCCCATGAATCCCCTCGAACATCTGCGCCGGGCCTCACTCTCGGCAGAGTGCAGTTAACAGGGCTTTGTGTAATTAGTGCTCTTTTTACCGGCTCACAGAAAGGCTTCTCTCCGTCATCCCTTCCCGACTCTTTTGAGGGCGGAGAATAAAAAAAAACCAGATGGCTTGTTTAAAAGCGGCCAGGTGTGTACGGCGGTGAGCCGGGGGTAGCCAAACAGTAGAGTTTAATTACAGCCGTGGAGATCGCGCAGAAACTCGTCTGGAGTAAAGAGCAAAGGGACGATAAACACGGAAAGCTGTCTGTAAGTGGCTGTTAGCCTTTCACACGCTCAAAGGACAACGCCGTGGGCGCTGACTGCCATTCCTCTGTGCGGCCTCCGCTGGTTATGAAATCAAGGTTTCTTGACGCATTTGGACTCGGAGAATGATGCATCAGCCCAATAATGCTTGTGAATTGCGGACTGATCCTTCGCCATGTGTCGTTCATAGGAGCATGTTTTTAAAGGTATTGGTAGAGGGTAGGTTTATCTATTCCTCTAAATGCCTGTACCATGTTACAATTACCTCTCACTGTAAGATGGTAATTCTTGTTTATACCTAACTGTACCACATGTCGCAATAATAACAGGTTATTTTGATAATCTTTCAAGGTGTTTGTGCTTCAAAATTTGTAATTCTTGATTGTGTCTCTTACTAAAGCTTCACATCCTTGCCTTTCCTGAGTCGATATCATCAACATAAAATTTATATACTGTATATGGTTATGGCAGCAAAATACAATTGTGGCAAATTCAGGCGCTGTCAGCTCAGCACAGCTCCTCCAAAACCTTGCTCACCTGCCACTCACCTGTCAGGGTCAATAACCTGGGTTACCTGTCACTCACCTGTCAGGGTCCATAACCAAGTTCACCTGTCACTCATCTGTGAGAGTTCATACCCTCGCTCACCTGTCAGGGTTCATAAACTGGCTCAACTGTCACTCAGTGGTCAAGTTCCATAACTGGGTTCACCTGTCACTCCTCAGTCAGGTTCCATAACTGGGTTCTCCTGTCACTCACTTGCCAGGGTTCATGCCCTCGCTCACCTGTCAGGGTGCTCTGGGCCTTCTTCTTTGCATCATAAATTCTGTGTCACTTGGCTTCCACATCGTACAAAATGTTCACCTGTTTTTAGCCTGCTTACCTGTTCTTTTTACCGGTTCGTTATGTGGGAAGTTCACATAATAAAGTTTATATACACTACCGGTCAAAAGTTTTAGAACACCCCCATTTTTCCAGTTTTTACAGAAATGTAAGCAGTTCAAGTCCAGTGAATAACCTGAAATGGTAAAAAGGTAAGCGGTATACTGCCAGAGGTAAAAAAAAAAAGTTTCGGTTACCAAAAACAGAAAAATGATGTACATTTTCAGGGAGTAATGGGTTAAAATGGGTTAACAGTCACTCTGTGCAAGTCGCCGACTCTGGATCTAGCAAAAGAGCCCCAGACCATCACGCTTCTTCCTCCATTTTTGACAGTTGGTGTCACACACTGAGGAACCATCCTTTCGTCTACTCGACGGCCTACAAAAACCTTTCAAAATTTCAAGATTTCAAATTTTGATTCATCGGTCCATAAGACCTTCTTCCAGTCTTCAGTAGCGGTGCTTTATGGCCCAGGCAAGCCTCTTTTTCTTATTTTGCCATCTTAGCAATGGCTTTCTTACTGCCACTCAACCTGTCAAACCTGCAGCTCGAGGTCTTCTCTTCACAGTTGAAACTGAAACTTCCTTACTTCGACCAGTGTTAAGTTGTGCTTGAAGCTGTTGTCCTGTGAGCCGCCTATCACGCAAGCTGTTGACTCTCAGAAATGTTATTGACTCTCTGATTTTATTGTGGCTTTGGGTCTGCGAGACCTCTTCCTGTCAGAGTTTCCTCCAGTTTCCAAGTGCCTTTTGATGGTGTAGGAAACTACTCACTGCCAAAAAATGAACATTATTTTTCAGTTTTTGGTAACCTAAACTTTAAAAAAAATCTTCTGGCAGTTTACCACTTACCTTTCATTTTTCAGGTTATTCACTGGACTTGAACTGCTTAAATCTCAGTAAAAACTGGAAAATGGGGATGTTCTAAAACTTTTGACCGGTAGTGTACGTACTGGAGGAACTTATCATAGCAGAATTCATCATAGCGAGCGTTGGTTATGCAATCTGGGATGAGGCTGCTTTTCAATCATGGCACAAACATCCTGCCATTTGTTCAAGTGTACCAAAAAGTACATTTTCATCTAAATCTACCTTGAACAGCATTCTCAAAATGATCTCAATGGCTCCTAAGTGGCTTAGTCACGACATTCAGCTCTTAGCTGTGGATTTTTCACTGGGTATCCTTTAACGTGCGATGCTACAGAGTGAAGAACAACCTAGCGTTCTCATTAATGCGGGGGGCTTTGGTCACTGTCAGAGTGTTTCGTGCATCTTGCCTGTACTGGAAGGAGATATATTTCAGTCAAGCTATTTGCTTTTTGGATTTATGTTTTGGAATTGCATCAAGAAATATTTCAAATAGGGTCCACAGCCAGGATGGGATGGGACGGACAGGACAGGTCTGATTGAGGAGCCCGAAACGTGCTTGCTTGGATTAGATGCGTTTGTTTACAGTGGTGATTTTTCTCTAACCAAGGGTGTCAAACTTGCTCCATCGAGGGCCGAGGGCTAATTGCCCAGGGATGGGGACTAATTGACATCGCCTGGTGTGATTCATTGGTTGCAACAAACACCTACATACACTCAGCCCTCGGTGGAAAGAGTTTGACACCCCTGCCTTGTTCAGCACCAAAAATCCGAAATGATGCTGTATTGAACGTGCAATTACTGGGCGCTGTTACTGACATAGCTGATAGGGCGACTGTGTTTGGTGTGAGACCAATTCTTAAATGAGTCACTTGCTACTTCTGGATACAGCCCCAACATGCCCACCAACCTGGAACAAACGTGCCCGTGTGGGGTTGCTGCGAAATGGTGCAAAACCTTGAGAGCAAACAAGGCGTTCGACAGCAACCACAGAAAACCCTTTTTGTTTGCTGAACTCATCCCAGGTCTCTTTTTTCTTCTTGTGGATTTAGGGATCCACCCCCCCACCCTCTACCCCTCCTGCCCGCTCATGCTGTGTGTTCCCATACATTCCTCACAGCTGGGAATACCCCCACGCTACCCCTTCCTCCCCCAGGCCCCCACGGCTGAACTGAGGGTTAACCCAACCGGCTACTCTTTGCCCAAACGGAATGTTAAGCCCCACTCGGGGTCAGCTTTATCCTCTGTGAGACCAAGCAAAGAAAGCTGTTGGGTGTCAGCTGTCTGAGCTCTACCACGGACACTCTAACATCTCCCAACGGACTCACCAAGCGCCGTGGCTCAGGTTTCCGCCAAATCACACTCTCACGCCACTCGTTTAATATAATGTACGCCATTTAGCAGATGCTTTTATCCAAAGCGTCTTACAGTAGTGAATGCATACATTTTTCAGTATATGTGGCCCCAATGGCAATGGGAATTAAACCCACAACCGAAGCATTGTCAGCGTTATGCTCTACCTACTGAGCCACAGAGAACCACATTTATATAAGTGGATCAATTAGTCTTTTTTTAAAAAAGGTTTAATAGAACAACTTCAGGAGGGAAGGAGGGGGTGACTGTAAGCATGCCGTAGGGAGAGAGAGTCAACCGGAGGCACCGTGCTTTAGGACCAAGCTTTGTGCTTTCCATACTTGCTTTCCTGTAATGCCGTGGATTGCCATGGCAACCTCAAGCACACACAGGCGAGATGGAGCAGGCCGATAGCCAATGGGCGCAGAGGGATCCTTGGATACCGGAGCATGTTAAAGTAGGCACATTAAGCCAAAGAATAGAGGGGTGCAATTTTCACTGGGGCAAAGCCATTAGATGTTGCCCGGGTAACTCTGTATGGATGTGACCTCACCAGGCCAAGACCTTTGAGACTGAAAGCCAACACGATGAACTCCGCCACACATTCACGTGCCTCCGTTCTCGCAATGGGCGAGACCTCGTCCAGGCGACAGGGCGGCTTGATATCTTTCCAGAATGCCATGGATCCCCCCCGCATACCTCAAGCCCGGATCCTCTGCAGATTGTACTCTGCTGGGTCTCTTTTTAGAGGAAGCTCGGTTTCAGAAATACTGTACATTTCCGACCCCAGGGCCATGATGTAGAAAATATGTGACCTTTGTATTCAGAGCACTGTCATAGTAGCTCAGTTGCGCAATCTGAAAAACATGTGCACATGCATTGGAGACAAATCACTTTTTTTTTGGTTGTCAAGTCCAACTGACCCTTGCGCAAGGTTTCAAAACAAATTGAAGACATACTCATCTTTCTTTCTCCGGTATCCTTCTTCTTTCTATCGTCTTTCTCTGTATGCTGACATGTACATTTATTTACATTTTAGCCATTTAGCAGACACTCTTATCTAGAGCGATTTACAATAAGTGCATTGGAAATGGCAAGAATAATCACAGCTAGAGCAAGAGATCAGTACAGCAACAATATATCAGATGCCATCATAGACAGAAACTCACCACACCTATAAAACACAGAGAGACGTTAGTGCTTTGTTTTGAATATATTCAGTGGAAGTGTGGACTGAATAGTTGGGTTTTCAGTCTCTTGCGGTAGACAGCCAGCGATTCTGCGGTCCTGGCCAAGTGCGCAAGGTCATTCCACCACCCGGGGGGGTCAGGGCAGAGAAGAGGCGAGGCCACGAGGAGCGGCTGCCAGGCTCCTGAAGGGATGGGACGGGACAGCCAACTGACCGGAGGAGGCCGAGCAGAGGGAGTATAGCCGGGGGTTCAAGGTGTGATGAGTGTCTGGAGGTTGGAGGGAGCGGCTGCCCTTGTGGCCTGGTATGCCAGCACGAGTGATTTGAATTGGATTCGGGTTGCTATGGGGAGCCAGAGGTGCGTGTAATGGAGGGAAGTAGAGTGGTAGTGTATGATAGCACAGCGTGCGAATCGGACGACGTCCACGGACCTCCGCGTTTCTCCTCCTTTAACTTCACCAAGACAAAACGAATGTAAATCAACGCCACTGCCATGAATGCCATCGATTGCACAGCTTGCACTGTTAAGACTGCGCAATAACTGATAACTCTGCCGCTGGTGAGCAGCGCGATGTTGAGCATCCGTGACTCTCCTCAGATATGTGCACTTAAGACCCACACGCCACCAAGCAAAAGCAGTGTCTCAAACGAGGACTGTGGAAACAGCTTCAATATTCATCTAACGGCTTTTCAGTCGCGTCCCACCCATCCAATCAATCCCTCAGTTTTACTGGCCCTGAGCGCATGCCATCCGTGTTGTTTTAAAGTCGGAAAAGGATGATCTAATCCTGCCCCATTCTTTGTGTGTCTGCTTCGCAACATCGTAAACATGGAAAGCCGTCACGGAAAAATCGAATGAATGCTACGCGTGAAATGTACCCAATAAAACATTTATTAGATCAGATGTGAATACCTGGGACATGCGACAACGTGCGATCAGGTGACGCACACGTGACGATACGTGGTATACAGTGGCTTCGGAAAGTATTCAGACCCCTTCACTTTTCCCACATTTTGTTATGTTACAGCCTTATTCTAAAATGTATTAAATGCATTGCTTTCCCCATCAATCTACACACAATACCCCATAATGACAAAGCAAAAACAGGTTTTTAGAAATTTTTGCAAATTTAGAAAAAAATAAAAACTGGAATATCACATTTACACAAGTATTCAGACCATTTGCTATGACACTCCAAATTGAGCTCAGATGCATCCTGTTTCCTTTGATCATCCTTGAGATGTCTCTAGAATTTGATTGTAGTCCACCTGTGGCAAATTCAATTTATTGTACATGCTTTAGAATGCCAAGCATGTACAATCCAAAGCCACTGTATGTGTGCAAATGTGCGTGGGACCCGGGTGCATGGATGAATCCCATGTGACATGTCACATGTTCGGGATCCGTGTGGTTTTTCCGTGGGGGTAGCCTCAAATATATTTTTGGAATGCACATGTCCAGGCAAAAGCTGACCTTGAAAACGGAAGCAAAAAATTGCTTATCTTTAAAATTGATACTTAACTTATTTTATTCTCATGCTTCTGCAGCCTTTGGCCGTTCGATGTACAATTCTGCCAGTCCAACCTCAGTTGAGAATAACCAAATGGACAGTTGAAAATAACAAACTCCTTTGAAACTCCAAATATAGGTAGATATGTACATCAATGCATAGTTATTTCAGAGAATAATAAAGCATCAAAATGACTAGACTAGAAGAGGACGGGGGAATGAGTGAATGAGTGATCAAATAAGAAGCAACTTGAGAGTTGGGCCTCCGTTCAGTCCAACTACAAAGCAATTTAATCTTACTGTTGAGTAAATAATTGAGGAAAACTAATTTAATCTGATATTTACACATCATGGATTGAGGTTTATTTGAAACAGATGAAATTAGTGAATAATTGTGTAATGTTCCTGATGGTTCATTGTCACGTAGCGGCTTTAGGACAGAAATGTAATCCTCGAACGGGAATTCTTCACAGTGGTCTCTTGGAAGTTGAGTAATGGACGAGCGATTCACCACATTTAAAAAAATTAAAACCTTTTACCATTAGGAAATGTATTAAAATATGTATATGATGCCCCCTGCCCCACAGCTCAACAATATCATCATCAGTACACCCCCTGACCCACAGCTCAACAGTATCATCAAAAGTAGACCCCCCCAATGCCCCCACCCCACAGGTCAACAATATCATCAGCAATTGGCTTCCTTAGTTTCCTATTCCTCCTCCTGTCTGGAAATTTAGCTGCAAATTCATCCTGTTTGTCCTGTGTTTGGACTGTTTGAACATGGTCACCCTGCCACTCCACACCCTGCCGCTCCCACGTGATGCTCACAGTTTAGCTGAGTCCAAACGGAGAACCCCCGGCTGCAGTGTGGTGTGTGTGTGGGGGGGGGTTTTGTGAAGTGCTGGTCTTTATCTCTGTTCAGAGTTGATCCTGACTAGGGAAAAGGTGCAGGGCTGTAAAATTGAAAAAAGAAATACATCAAAGGGGGGTAATGAACCTTGTCCAATCCCATCCCTGCCGAGGGGAGCCGCGGGGCCTGGAGACCGCCGGAATCCTGATGAAGTCGTTTCTCTGAGGAGCGACGGGAGTGTGCGAGAGAGAGAAAACAGAGGGAGGCAGGAGGCAGGTGGACAACATTACTCCTGTGTGTGTGTCTCTTTCTCTCTCTCTCTCTCTCTGTACCTCTTTTTTTTCTCCAAAATTTCAGGGCTCAGGAATTTTATAGTCCGAGACCAAAAAAAAAAGAAATCCCCACCAGTGATGTGGTGATCGCTCTGACGTACTCCCCAGCCGTCCTCATGACTTGATGCTCCAGACCCCAACACCCCCCGTACCTGCAGGAGCCTCAGAGCGCTCCCCTCCACACACACAGACATACACTCACACCCCCGTGCACCAGAGGAACTGGAATTCCACAAGGTGAGGCAGCTTTGAAGAGCATCATCTCCCCTGGCCTGTCCATCTGCATGGATCAGGCTATATTTTTTAATACACACGTTTGGGAATACAGTAAAAAAAAAACACATATATTGTGGTGTCCCTAGGGGTTGGGCGACATGCACGGACCTTGGAGAGGGCGTAGGCAGTTTAAATAACCCGGAGGAGGCAGTATTATAAACAAAACAATAATTTATTAACTCAAATCTTGACAAACACACAAAACAAAGGGCGGGGTATTCGGGAATCCAACAGACATAAAGTCCAAAATCCTACTCATCGTCGTTATCCGTTTTCCAATTTCAAAGTCCAGGTCAGTTCTGCAATCTAGTCCAGTAGTCGGTACACAAAGGGGGGTCCTCCTTCTTTAAAAAAAAAAAATTATTTTCCGATTTTACAAAAATGTTCTCCCAATTTGGTAGCCAATTACTCCTGCTGTGCTTAGTTCCTCTCCCTCTCTAGTTCGCTGCCGTAGCCCTGTGACCGGCAGTGACAATGGCTAAGCGCTGCCTCCTCCGAGACAGCACTTGTCGTGCTGTCGACTGTAATTCCGGCACCCCAGAACCACTCCTGTGCGCAGCAAAGTGTGTCGGCTTCCCTCCCCCCTCCCTTCCACTCCTGGAGTTGAGGACTGGACACTGGGCAGGCCAGGTCATTAGTTTGAGTTGTCTTTCACGTTCCTCCTTCACCAAATAGTTATTGGACAACTTCAAGGTGTGTTTCAGCTCGTTATCTTGCTGAAGAATGAAGGAGTGCCCAATTAGCCATAATCCAGATGGAAGGTGTACTCAAACTTTTGACTGGTACTATATATACAGTATATATATATATATTGTGGCATCCCAAGGGGCAGGACAGGGAAATGGCTGCCTGCCTCTTTAACTCTTTGGAGCCACTAAGGCCCAAAAGACTACAGTACCCAGCAGCTTGCAGTCCCACACCTGAACCAAGTGAAGAAACGAGGACTGCTGGCAGCTGAAGGCAATTTGGAAGTGTATTTAAAGGACTGTTTTATGTCACATGGGGAGGGAGTGCATGAGGATTGCATGTGACTTTTTTGAGGACCTTGTTTGTAACCGATATTTGATTGCTTGAGGAACTGGATTGGATTTTGACTTTAAGAAACGGATTGTGGACTGTATGTAGTTGAGTTTTCCCGATTACCCCATCCTATTTTATGTCTTGTCAGAAATTAGTTTAATAAAATTATTGTTTTGTTTGAAATGTTGCCTCCTCCGGATTATGCCCTCTGAAAAGGTCCTGGAGTGTCACCCCACCCCAAGGGACACCACAATATATATATAAAGGGGGGAAAAAAGCAAGGTTCACACTGAAAAAGGAAGGGAGATGGAAAAAGGTAGTTTATTTATTTGGAAAATGATTGCTTCTTAACTCGATCAATTATAATTGTAGCAGAGCAGATGGCTTTCCAAATGAAACATTCATCCATGGTTTTCGAATCCCAGCAGAGCCATTTACACATAAGCAGAGGCGCCATCAAACCCAATTAAAGGAGCGAATTTGGTTCTTTGAGAAGACGCGGAATCCGAGGCCATTACCGCGGCTCAACTCCCCTCAGAAATAAAAGGGATGGATATACCTCAGGTTTGATTCAATTCCTTGCACGCCTCCCGACCGCTCTTTGCTTTAGATGATGTCAACATCTGTTGACCAAAAAAAGAGAGAAGAAAAAAACTGGAGTGATCTTATCAACGGGGTTTATGAAATTATGGAATTGTGTTTTATTTTTATAATTTTTTTAATTTATGGTTTCAATTTTTTTCCGTTTTTCTCCAAATTTAGTTGCCAATTATACCCTCTATCTCAATTCACCCTCCCCCATGAGTCCGCTGCCCGTCCTTTGGGTAACGAGCCAATTTCTCAGTGGGGCCCGGCAGATCCGCCTCCTCCGAGATGGAATCCGACCATGGACACCCTTCCGCTCCTCGGCGAACCCGAGCCGACTCACCCTCCCCCTATCCCCTGGGGCGGACAGCCAAATGCTGCCCCTGATCGGGGCTAACAACCAGGGTCGGTCTGGCAGAGACGCGTCCTTGATAGGCAGCCACACTCGTATTGGACCAGCCAAGATACAGGGCGTTAGACCGATACACTAACCGCCGCTGCTTGTGGGACGTTTTCAAACTTTCGTGCCCTAGCTGTTTGGTGACCCTCTGCTCGAGGAGGGCTTTGTCCAACCTCGGCATGGGAAGGTGCTCTCGCTTGCCGATCGCGACACGGTACTGCGGAGGAGATGGATTCCTGAGGAGCGGGCGGGCCGTTAGCAGTGAGCCAACGGGGGAGGTAAGCGATACAAACTTCACTGCAAACGAGGTGCTGACCTTGAAAGCCTTTCCTTATCGAGGAGAGAGAAAGAGAGAGAGAGAGAGAGAGAGAGAGAGAGAGAGAGAGAGAGAGAGAGAGAGAGAGAGAGAGAGAGAGAGAGAGAGAGAGAGAGAGAGAGAGAGAGAGAGAGAGAGAGCTTTTTACCCATGCCGTGTTTGCGTGTTTGCTCACCCTTTAAATTGCCCTCACTCCTGCTGCCTCGGTTACAAAGTATTGGGCCTCACCGCCGATGGCAGGAATGGATTGCAGCATCGCTTACATTTATCCAACCCCCCCCATTTTAAGACCATGTTAAGAGAAACTCAATATCCATGCCAACAACCTTGTTTTTTTCCGCTTTTGTCTGCATGCCGAATATAATTTGAAACAAAATAAACCAGGTTCCGCGCATTCAATTCTGTGGCGTAAATGCTGGTGTGGGTGTCTATCGATCTGTCCGTGCGCTGCTGTGGCTTCACTGCCTGTTGTTTGTGTGTATGGTGAATGAGTGTCGAATAGTGGGACAGACTCCATGCCCGGCTCTGTGAAGGGCCACGGGGACGGTTGCGTCAATGCACCTTGACTCATCAGTACTCTGCGGTAGCTACAGCGCAAGCCTCATCCCCCTGCAGCCTTTGAACGAGATTGCGGTTTAGCGTTTTGACCTTCAAATCATGAACCAGACCACGCTCTGTTATTCATATCGGGCAATTAATGATATGGCCAGGTTTAGTTATGGCATTAAAAAAGGACATGCTCGGGGCTGGCGGATAGCGTAGCGGTGTAACGCACCACACTTTGGCTGGTCCGGTGTGGTGTGCGTGCCTGTCAGGGACGCGGTTCGAAACCCGCATCTCTACCAGACCGGCCCTGGTCGTCAGCTCCGATCGGAGGCGGCGTTTGGCTGTCCACCTCTGGGGGAGAGGGGAGGGTGAGCTGGCACAAGTCCGTCGAGGAGCAGGAAAAAGGCGTCCATGGTAGATTTCCATCTCGGAAGAGGCGGATAAAAATGGGCCCGGAAATAATGTCTCGCCCCTGAGGACGGGCGGCGGACTCGTGGGGGAATGTGAATTGAGATAAATAGAGGGTATAATTGGCAACCAAGTTGGGAGAAAAACGTGAGGGTGAGCCGGCACGAATTCACAGAGAAGCGCGTAAGGGTGACTCCAGAACGTGGGTGGGCGAATTCCCTCGAAGGAAGCAGAAGTCGCTGCCCTCTGAGAATTAGCTTGCCTTGTAGAGACGAGCGGTGAGTTTGTGTGGGGAGGGCAAACAAATTTTTGTTGGAAAAAATGAATAAATACAAACACTCTCTCACACACACACACACACACACACACACACACACACACACACACACACACACACACACACACACACACACACACACACACTCAGAAAAAATCTGCTTCCTGGGCAATCAGACTAAAACCCACTCAGAAGTTTGAGCTGAAAAGTCCACACTCTTCCTTTGTATGTTGGACCTTGTTGTCATAAAAGAGCATCAGTTTCTTGCTGAAAGGTGCCCTGTAACTGAAGTTTGCGTTTTGTGTCGCTGTTGCCTCTGCTTTTGGAGGCTCCAGGGACACGGGAAAGGGATGCTGGGTACATTTGTTCTGCATAAATTGTCTGAGCTCTGAAGACGCTCCGAATGGCTATTCCAGCGTTTTTTAGAAGTTGACGTTGGGATGCCAAACACTCCGTTTGTTGTCTAATGTGTACGGGTTTGACACACAGTTCACGCAGCGGGAACGCGCTGGATCAAAGCGTAACCTGCTCTTTATTTCCCTTGGTTCGGGGGGCCGGGGATAATAATA